>BPLR01015399.1:0-13913 GCA_021605095.1 Caerostris extrusa | reverse complement strand
TATTTTAATATTATATGATGTTTAAATTATTTTATCCAACCCCAAATGCCAATAACAGTAGTTTTTCCTGCACGACAGCAGACAATTAATTTTCTCTTTATTTTTTATTAAAAAATTTGTTTGGGATAAGTCCGAAAATTAACGTACAAATATATATATATAAATATACTTTGGTATTCCTTTTATTCCAACCTTTTGCAATGTTTCTGTTCTGCTAAGAAGATTCATTCTGCTTCTCACAAAAGTTTATATATCCTAAAATGTGGATACCTTGAATGAGACTCGTTGTGTTATGAACAGTGATAAGTCGTACAATATAACGTACAGTGATGAACTCATTATTTGAGTGGAAACTGATGATTGCTTCCCGTGCTAATTAACAAAAAGAAGTCTGTCTAATAACAGCGAAATGAGTGATTCAATGTTTCTTGCAATTGAGTTACGGAGATTAAAGTTGGATAAGCGCAACAATGAATCTTCATTACGTTTGAGTGGCAACGTCAGTTTCCCTTCTCAGAGGATGAGCGGGACGTGGGGAAGACTGAAGTTGGCCTATTCTTCTGTTATATGTGCTGCCTGCATTTGTAATGATAATATACTTTTGCTTTGAGTGCGCTTTAGATTTAATACTAGATTTGTAACAAAAGGTTTTTTCTTATAGATAATGGCAAATGAAATTTTTTTCGCCATAATTTTAAAGTACTTGCAATTTTTAAAACCAAACTTATTGAATGATTGTTCTAAGAAAAGAATACTATAGGTAAATATATAAATCAATAAAAAAGAAATTTGAATAACAAAGGGGAAAAGTAATAAAAGACTTACTATATTTATTTTTTAAAAGGTATTATAATTTAAATAATGAATAAAAAATATTATAGGAATATAATTGTATATAAACATTTGTATATTTGTTATAATAAAGAAAACATACTATATGCATAATATTTTTAATGAAAACTCAAATCAATTTTCTATTTAATAAATAGCTGTATACAATTATCTTTTAGATACCAGCTACTGGAACAGTGGATGAGATGTTTGCCGAAGTGATCGACAGCTGCAGGTGCTAGTCTCATTTCACAAAAGTCCTCGTTATCATCCCGAATTCGAAAAAGAAAAAATCATGAACAATTTTGATTTTTTTTTATTATTCGAGACATTTCCCGGAATTGCTAACCTTGTTGTATAATTTCCAATGGAGACCAACAAATTTGCGCTCACATTTTTAATTCGTTTAAAAGTATGCTGCTCGTGTTTTTAAACTTCCTGATGTGTTCCCCTAAATTTTCAAATACATTTCCCGATTTTTTTCTCCCTGGTTTTCATCGAAAATAAACGGAGCAAAATAAAGTGCTCTTTCAAATAGGATACTTTTCCTATATTATAAAAACATTTATTTTATAATTTTCACTACTTTTCAAATATTCACTTTAATAAAATAACAGTGACTTTTATAATGCTCGATTTATTTGCAAGTAACTTAAAATTGACTTTTTTTTTACCTCGTGTTTTAATGATTACCATTAAATTTATAGGATTAAATATACACATGCAGTCACTTTAACATCTAAACTTTGGGCATACTTTATTTATTCTCATGAACTGAACTGTAATTCACTTTTTATAATATTGTTTTGTAAACACGCTACTGTTTCTTCTAAATTGTCTCCAACAGAGGTTTAAAGAATGTCCAACAACTATTTTTGCTGCATCCAAAACTACCCATATAAACCCATGAATATCCTTTTGTTTTGAACGATGTACTCTCTTTTAAAAGAACAAGAATGAAATGTTGATAAAGAACAGGAAGAACATGAACAGAGACCAAGAACATGAATGAAGAAATAAAACTTATTTCAGATAAAATGAACAGTTGTTTTTAGATTTTCTGTGGTGCTAATATTTGTTCAAATTGTGATAATGTAGAAATGCATATAGGATTCTGCACTCCCCTTGTTTCACATAAGCCCTTCCCACATGATTTATTTAACATGCTTTTTTTTTTTCTACTTTTTTTAAGAAACGATAAAAAGAAATAAAAAAGTCATGAAATGTAGTATATGACAATTCTTTCTAATTGAGTGTGTTTTTTAAAGGCGGACATTATACCACTAATTTTGTTTTTCCTCCCCCTCTATGCACACATATAATGGAAGCAATATTGAAGAATAGAGTTAGGTAAATAAATACTTTCCAACGAACTAAAGTATGCATTAAATGCATATGTTAAACAATACTTGATAAAATAATTTAGGCTTAAACATAAAATAACAATAATTCATCAGGACTTTAATTTTCAATAATTAAATACATAAGTAAATAAATGACAATGCTAAAGGATTGTGAAATTGGGCTTAAGGAAGGAATTTAAGCTTAATACACAAATAATTAATAAAATATTTTAAAACATTAAAAACCTTTATTTTCTAAATTGGCTTAAGCCAAAATTAGCAGGAGCACAAGTAAAAACACACACTACTGAAAGTTACAACGCGATATCAAACTAAAGCTCAGCATAAAAATAATAAAAAAAAAACAGGTGCAACATTGCCTTAAAATGAATAATCATCCAAATCATCAAGCATGTTTGTGTACAAAATTGCGATTAAGCACATGCTGTTGTTGGCAACTTTCCTCGATTTCAAATATTTTTATGAATTTAATAGAAAATTTTTCTAAAAATTTGATAAATAATTAAAAACTGCAATTAACAAATGTTGAATTTGAATTTTGTCATACAGTGTAGTAAGCTGCATTTCATATGTTGAATTTGCAGTGTCGCAAGAGACAATATGGCTAAAATAGCAATATACACAAAATTTTATTTTTTTTTGCTGCTTATCGTGGCAAGTATTTATTGATTAGTGAAGAAATGCTCCTGTACATTTTTTTTTTTTTTTGTTTGGGTACATATTTGGTTTCCAAATTAAGCACTGACCAAAGATAGTACTACAGTATTTTTGTTTGTTTACTCCAAGGAAAGATATTTCAATTATTGGTTTATACATTTAGAAAAGAATGCAGCCTCACTTTAATATACATTAATGACAATTTTCCATTTGGTGAATTTCTCCAATTTTCCTTGAGTTTTTTAATAACGGAAATTGCCAGTCGAATGTTGATTTTTTGTTTTCACACAAAACACAGCAAGAGAATATTTGTAGCTGCATTTTATATTATGCAAAGCAATTATTTTTATTTTTAAATTGTGGAGAAAAAGTAGAGTTAATTTAAGGATCATTCAAAAATAAATGTACCAACATGCATGCTTAAATTATTTACTACAAAATCAAATTTAATACATGACAAAGATTTAATTCAATACATAATACAGCACAACCTTTATTATAATGTCATTTCAAGTAAAAGAACAAACACAATCAAAAATAAGATTTCCAATTACACTTATTATAAAAAATTAAACTTTCATCCAAAAGAAATTTTTATATGAAAATCTTTTATTTAAACCAATAAAAGTATCTAACATTTATATGAAACATACTACTGTGTCCAAAAGTAAAACCAGTCTTCAATTTAAATTTCTAGGGCATATGGTATTTAAATATTTTTTTTTTTTTCTTTAGGTTGTTGGCACTGTCCTTGACATCTGTGTGAAAGTTCACTTCAAAATATTCATTAGTGCTTTAGTAACGCTTTTGGCTTTGCGAGATGCTAAAAACTGATACCGATTTACGATTTTTGAAATGTTCTTGGTAAGACATACTTCCAAAACACACAGGTAGAATGTTAAAAGGGTTTTTATTCCATTTATCCAAAGCATTTACCTGAAAATTGCATACATTGAAATCATAATCATATTTGAATAGCTTATTATTATAAACATATATATATTTATTTGTAACTGGCATTAGAAACCTTAAGGAATATAAAAATTATAATTAGCAAATAATTTTAAAAAATTAGCACTCTAATAATAACTCCTTTTCAAATGCATAATTTTTTTCCTCAGCATATCTATAGATAATCACAAATTCAAAAGTCTTAGAATTTTTTTCATAAAAATATATAAGAAGACTTGGAAATTCAATAACTTTTTATAGAATACCAATAAGACAAATGGTAGGTGGCTACAGAAGCAATCACACACACCATTATTTTTGAAAGTCAAAAAGGTCACCCTACATTATTAGATAAACAGAGACCCATCCTCAATTGTAACTTATCAAGAAATGCAACACTATTTTTTGTATAAAATTTAATTAGAACTAATTGAAGAATTTAACTTAATTACTGATAAATGAATAAACATATATAACAGGGTTGGCCAACCCAAATGATCTTATGGACCATTTTGGAAATGTATCCTAACTCTGGGCAGCCTATAAAATTATATATCACCCTATTAGATTTAGACCCATCATAGACATTATTTTTAGAGGGGTGATAAATTGAAACAAAAGAGTTATTTTTGTTTGCTTATTCTTATATGTAGACTTACAAACTATAATAATAATGATACTAAACGCACATTGTAAAAAGAAATATGTAACACTCAAAATGAAATTAAAAAAAAAAAATAAACAAAATTAAAAATTTAATCATTAAAAAATATTTATTCTACTAGTGTGAAACGCGTTTCTCCACTCTTTCACTTAGATTTTGCAAATCGACAAGCACATCGTGAGTTCATAGAATATTATTTAATTATTCTGCAAACTCATAACTGTAAATTCATCAATAAAACAGGTAATATATGTCCTATACTTGCAAGAATATTTTTTTTTAAAAATCAGAATTCTTTTTCTCATCATTTCAACTGTTCATTTTTGAATAGAGGAATGCACAAATGTATTATTTTAATACTTTGGTTTTTCACTACTTTGGCTATTATAAAATATATTTTGTAAAAGTATGATCAATCTCACAAACCGGAAAAATATTCAAGGCATGCCTCGGTTTGGCCATCCCTGGTATAGAAATTTAAAATTAAAATAAAAACAATAAAAAACATGAAAATTTATATCAAAAAGCTTATATACAGCTTTATGAACAAATAAACTTATCCATCATAAACTCTGCCCTCACAGACTAACTTTTTTGATAAAAGAAAGATGTATTTATTTGAACCAGAATAATAGTAAAATTTAATATTTTATTAATTAAAATACATATAATTTTCCATTTCACTGAAAGACAGGCTATTTTTCTCATAATCAAGAAATATTTTTATTTGCATTAAAAGTTGGAAAGAATTAAATTTATATAAAAGTACATTTTTTCCATAGATCATAAGAAGTGCAAAATTTGTTATTTCTTACTTATTTACAAGCAGTAATTAGCAGGTGGCATCTCTATTTTCAAAATTAAGTTATAAAAAAAAAATATTTCTACTTACTATTTACATCTGCTCCATATTTAAGTAGCAACACTGCATAATCTACTTTATCTTGCTGACCTGCTACAATGATTCTTTCACATAGAGAAGTTTCAACATCAGCAGCCATTTTTAAACGCAATTTGGGCAATCAATACTTCAGCATAACAGGCATCATGCAAAGGAGTATGCAGAATAATACCAAGAGCATTTATCTGAAAATACATATATATACATAAAACATAATGAAATATTTCTATGAAAAATCATTGTAAAGAACTCCATAGCAGGTGACATATCTATTTTCAAAACAAACGAAATATTTCAGCATGAAATTCTAGTTTATTTCTACAGAATATTTGCATTTGAGCCATCTTTAAGCAATATCGCTGTGTACATTGTCTTTATCGTGTAAACATGCTGGATCCAAAGGTGTTCATGTACTTGTAAAAGTCAGTGTACATCAGTACCATTTTGAAAAATCCTTTAAACTGTAATCCCACCCTCACCCTTTAGTTACACATGCTTCATAAAATGTTTATAGGATTACTTATTTCATGATTACATTTTAATAACACAGCTGCCAATTTTTAAGAATTGTATCTCCTCTTACACCATTTGCTATATTAATGTCAGTGCCACAATCCGTACATAAAGCAAAGGAAGTGCCATTTCTAAATTTAATTATGTAAGAAAATTCATTTGTTTAGTTTCCTTTAAACTGAGTAAGGTATTTTGATTAAGCACTCATTATTAAACACAAATTCATGCCTGCATCAAAAAATAGAAATTTAAATGAAACAAAAGCCACAGGAAATTTCAGGAAAACATTTGTTACTGGTTTTCCCCGAGAAGGAAAATGACGACTTTTCCCCCTACCTCTCAACAAGTCACGATTCATTCCAAAAATTTCCTTACTTGGTGTGTAAACCATCATGCACCATTTCCAGGAAGTGATGTTAAGCTTTTTAGGATGAGATATTTCCGCACTAATATATTGCTTTATTTTTTATTTCGATGAATTTTCTAATTCTCCTATTTTTTGTACAAAAAAAAAAAAAAAATTTTACATCAATTTTTTAACTTTGATACAATTTGGGAGAATTATATGCAATCATCGAGTTCAGGAAAAGGAGCCTAAATTCCTGATTCTCCCAAATAATTCAGGAGAACTGATAGAATAAAATAGGGTTAATTTAAGAATCTCTAATTTAATTTTGCATGAAGACAACTGAAATTATTTACTACAGTTCAGTTTTTTAATATATTGAAAAAAAAAACCACAGAATTTTAAAATGAAAAGATTTAAAAAAACAGTATAAAATTTTAAATGAAAATGTAAGCATTGTAAAGATAAATCCATTCTAGAAAAGTCATATAAAAGTTAATCCATTTTCCTAAATTGTCCTCACAGACTAAGAGTCATTTTTGTAAACAAATGAAAAGTGTAACAGCAACAATCTAATGAATAAGTCACTATTTTACTATTAAAAAAATTCTTACATAATTTCCAGTTTTACACAAAAGGTCACACTGTTCTGCCTCAAAATCAGTGGAAGTTAGCACAATTAAGAAACTTAGAAAAGTAACAGATATATGGAAAAAAAAAAAAAATAAATAAAATCTACAGTTTAAAAATATTTTTAAAAAAGTTCTTTAAGAAATTACAAAGACTTTCTAGCAAGAAGAATCTATATTTCCAAAAGCAAAATATTTCATTATAAAATTTTAGAAAAATTCCCTAAAGTACTTGTTTGCACCATATTAAAATAACATCTCTGCACATTTCTACTTTATCCTACAGACATACTTCATGCAAAGGTGTTCTCCCATTTTTAGAAATTTGAACATCAGCATCCATTTTTAAAAGTAATTTTACGCAAGCAGAGCTTCCTTTACAACAATCGTAAGTCAATGGAATTTCATGACTACGATTATGAACTGTATCTGTAAAAAATATATAAATCAATCAAATGAGCAAAAAATCTTAATATTTAAAAAAATAATAAATATAATAGAGTTTAAAACACTTATGAAATTAAATAAATTCATTAATAAAACTGACAATACCAAAAAATAAGGCAATAAGTGAAGGAAAATATTTCTTCTCAAGCATATAAATTTTGTCACTCAACTGATCACTAACATATAAAGTTAATAAAATATTACTATTAATTTGGTATTCTAAGCTTGATTAGATATTTTCACACTCATATAGATCGCTTTCTATTTTTTCATTTGTGAAGGATTATTTTTTAATAATTATGTATTTTCATCAAAATCCCCTTGTTATTTTATTTATTTATTTTTTTTTTATTTAAAAATCCTTTTAAAAGGAATTTTTCAGATTCTTTATAAAATTTGAGAGATTTATATAAAATTAAATTCAGGAAATGGGCCTTAATTTAGAAGAGTTGTCAGGTATAAAATAAGGTTAATTTAAGAATCTAATTTATTTTTTCCCAATATGAAAGTTGAAATTATTTACTACAATTCAGTTTTAATATATTTTAAAAGGAACCCAAAGAATTTTAAAAATGAAAACAGTAAAAAACAAATACAAGAGTACAACATTTTAAAAATGAAAAACAAACAATATAAAGGTAAAAACCATCTAGAAAAGTTATATCAAAAGTTTAACCATTTTCCAAAATTAAGTCCTCACAGAGTAAGTTCTTTTGAAAACCAAATGAAAAGTGTAGCAACGACAACATAATCAAATAAGTATAAATGCCATTTTACAATTAAAAATTTTGCATAATATTTCCAATTTTACACAAAAGATAACACTGTTCCTCTAAAATCGAATGTATGTTTTGTTCATCATGGAAGCTTGCACAATTAAGAAATTTGGAAAATTAACATTAATTTTTTTGTGCAAGTTAGTGATTTTTTTTTCATTATTATTTTTTGAAGAAATTGCAAAGAATTTCTAGCAAAGAATCTATATTTCCAAAACAAAATATTTCAGTATAAAATTTTTGAAAATTTCTTCCGAGTACTTACATTTGCTCCATATTGAAGTGACATCTTTGCACATTTATACTTTATCATTGACATGCTTCATGTAAAGGTTTTCCAATTTTTAGGAATTTGAATATCAGCTTCCATTTTTAAAAGCAATTTTATGCAAGCAGAATTTCCTTTGCAACAAACATAAGACAATGGAGTTCCATGATTAGAACTAAGAACATCATCTAAAAATTTACATAAATCAATCAAATGAGTAAAAATCTTAATATTTCAAAATAAATACAATAACTGAAACTACAACACTTATGAAATATAATGAATTCATTAATTTATCTAAGCACATCCAAAATATAAGGAAATAATTAAAAGAAAATAAGTACTTTTTCAAGCATATAACTTTTGTTACTCTTGAGTGATCAATGTATAAGCCCAACTAATAAAAATCATTTTATATGTAATTAAAAATTGTTAATGCCCCTGAAACTTTAGATTTCAGAAGCATAACTTCTTGCAATTCCTATAAGCTTGATTTTAAGTATGTTCAAACCTACTGTAACATTTAACAAAACTGAACAATGAATTCAATAATTAATAACTTTTTTTCTATTCCAATATTCATTTAATTTAGTGAATTAGAATTAATTTATATTATCATTACACATTTTCAAATTGCAATAGAAAAACAAAATACAATTAACAGGATTTATTGTAGGTATCACTAAAATTTTCAGAACTGCATGTCAGGTTTCCTGAAAGTGCCCATCAGACAAATTTTATGCCTCACCTTCTAGTCTTTTCAGCAAATTTACAATTTAAAATTGTTCAAAAAGAAGCCCATCCTAACTTAATGATATAAATATACTAAAAGATGTACATAAAAAAAATAATAATAAGGAATTAGATATAGTTTTCAGAATGGAATAAGAGTCCAAACCTCAATTTTTAGAACATATTTTATTAAAAGTTCTCATGTTCCTTCTAGAATACTACGCATTCTTAAATGAAATTTCTCTAAAAAATATTTTGGTACTTACGTATTAACGCCACCGCAGCAGATGTTGCGCTAATGCGCCAAAATAGAGACTGTTTTAAATCTATGTTAAACTCTATATCGGCCCATAAATTGCCTGCAATAAAACTCTTTCAGTATTTCCTTTTGGAAATATATATTTTCACTTTCATGAAATACAACTTAAACTCGTATATAAACTAGAAAAATACTTTGCATTTTGATAATCAATATGCAAAAAAATTTACAGGATAAAAAAAAAAAAACCGAAAGATTGTACAGTCACAAACACAGCTAGTAAAATAATATTTAGTTTAGTATTAAAAGAAATCTTATTTTTTAAAAATAAGAAAATTAACATAACAATTATTTTTTAAACAAATGATTTTTTATGTTTAAAGTAGAAGCAACATCAACAAATGGGACAGTTCAATGTTATCTCATGAAATTTCAGCAAGTTGGAAATTTGAAAATTTTTCCTAGCTCATACAGGATTTTGAGCAGTTGGAAACGAAAATAGCAATTATAATCAGTGTACAGAAAATTACATTATGTCAGTATAATGTTCGAATAATAAATATGAACATGCAGAAATGTATAATATGAATCTCTCAGAAAATAATTCTGTAATTATTAACATTTGGGTCCCCAGGGCTACGTGCAGTGTATTCAGTGTATTGACCTTTCCTGTATTTTACATATTGCATTCGGTGAATGACGTTCTCTACTTTAGGATGTTTTTGACAGCTCATCTTACGTTCTCTTTCAAGAAACTGATTTGTAACGCTACCAGCATCACAACAAATTAAAGGTACTAGCATAGCATGGGGATATTAGTACAATCTGGGTAATGGTTATCCATTCCGTAAAAAAAAAAAAAATCGGCTGATTACTTTATTACCAAAATACAGTTTTAAAAGGTCCTGTACTGAACGAAGAATATGTGGTCCTACTCCACCTTGCATAAAAATCGTCCTGTCCAATCGTCGTCGTCTTTGCTGCAATTCAGGAATGACAAGAGTTTTCAGCATTTGCTGATATTTCTCACCAGCAACGGTGCAAGTAATAAGACCTCCTGGCACTTAAGCGTAAAGAAATTTGAAAGATTTATGCAGATTGCGGAAATTTTATAGGGCGTACATGATAGCAACGCCAAAATCTCCCCAATGTCTTTTTTTCGCTCGGAATTCATCTTCTCATGTCCTACAGTTTAATGTGGATTCCGAACCCCTCACAAACATCCATGCCAACACCAGGATTCGAACCCGAAACCTGTGATACCAAAGGCCAGAGCGCTAGCCACCATTCCTCCAACTGTTGCAGAACATATGCCTCGGCGTAGTCCATGGACTCCACTGCATTTTGACCTTTCAGGTAACAATTCCTCTTGCGTTATTTCACTGTAAGATGCATGTTGTTCAGAGCTCAAGAAAACCAGGTTCGCATTTCACAGCGCCTTTTGATTCTACTAATGTGGCACGTCACTCATGACGATGTATTAGGCTGAAGCAGAAAAATATGCATACATTGTTCTCTTCTTTTCGTGTCGAGCCACTTTCAATAGGTAGACATCAGAATCGTGCTCTAGTGAGTGTCACAGTTGTTTTTCTCTTTTCTTCTTAGTCTGTCTAGTGCTGGCGATTTTCGTGCCACAGGTACCGTTCCAATGTTATTTATGGTTTTTCGCTACGGAGATAGCATTCCAATAATAATAAAAAAAATGTTGCACTTTGAAATTTTGTCACTATACTGTTACTTTAACCGTTGTTGATCTTGTGCGCAAACTCCAAAATACCTTAAACTTAATTTTTGTATTTAACATTAGCGGGCCTTATGCAGCTCCTTACTCCACTAACGGGTGTTGAGGGAGGACAGACTTCCGGAGAAATTTTAGGGGTAACTGCCACGTATTTACCTGTCATACTGGAGAAAACCCGGTAAATTTCCACCAGAAAGCTTGAATATATATGCAAGACAGTTTTATGTACATAAGTTATCATAATCGTCATCATGACTCGTCGTTTTCGAAAGCAGTGACTGCAACAATGCAACCAGAGTAGTTGAACCTCTGTTTTCTCTACGATAATTGAGCATGTTGCCATTGGGTCATGAGTCAGGGTAAATATATGTATACTGAGGTACAACTATATAGCAGTACAAGATGTCAATATAAATATTGTGCCAAAAATTTAAATTTACATGAATTTTAATATATATTGTTAGTCGCTTGCTAGCAGCTAGTTTTGTCAGGATGTAATACCAATCTCTCTTTTCTATTTATAATAGTTTATTTACAATATTTTACACGTACAATAATTTGATACACTTGGCACCCTGTGCCTCTTCTACAATATAAATTCTATCTTATACTTAATAATCGCAAACACATAACATACGGTCCCTGACAATATTTCTAGATCGGACGCTCTAGCGTTGTAATCTTGGTCTGAAGATCTAACTGCATCTCCTTACCACACTGGACCACACAGTTAAGGTCACAGTTACTCGTCACAGTCACGACCTCTCGGCTATAATAATAATTAAACCTTACAATATATATATATGTATTAAAATTCCCCATATATAAAATATGTAATGTCATGAGTCAGATAAGTATATAAACTGAGGTACAACTATATAGCAATTCAAGATGTCAATATAAAGTTTGTGCCAAAATTCAAATTTTAATATATTTATTAAAATTCTCCATGTATAAAATATGTAATGTCCCAGAATTCAAAACTGTGGCAGAATGATGATGAATGAAGTGGTATATGGAATGTGAAGCAACAAAGACTATAATCCCCTAATCACAATATATATATGAACAGTAGTTTTTCCTTATTTTTAATGTCACTCTCCACAAAGCTCTACGATAAAACCTATGGTTTAAAGTGGATTCCGAACCACTACAAGCATCCATGGCACCGCCGGGACTCGAACCCGAAACCTTTTGAGCGCCAGAGCGCTATGTTTTTGCGGCATGATTTAAAAATAAATTCATGAGTAAAGATGCCAATAGAGCAAGTAAACTTTTCCTTCATGATTGAATAATAACATTGTCAGTTCTGAAAGTGACTCTCTACTCTGTTTTATTTATTATGCTCATTTTTTTACATCAGCGTCAACATGGAATTTCTTTTCCACTTCGAATTTTTTTTACCATTCTTAAATGCATGAGCTTTTTTAAAATGTATGTCAGGTCTTTAACCTCTTAGTCAGGCAAATTAGAAGCAATGCTTGAAATGAAGTCTGCCATTTTGATGATACAAAGGTTAGGCCTTGTGTTCTAGAGAGCTCAGTTTCGATTCCTGGGGTGTAGGGATGCTAATCACGGTTGCTACTACTTTCGTGGTTCGGATTCCACGTTAAGCTTAGCTCCGGTCGGTATAGTTGTAGTGTGCAAAAAGTGAACGTTGAGCTCCAACCAACCAACTGAAATAAAGTCGAGTCCCACAAGAAATGCGATTCATTCTAAATCGAAATCTTGAATTCATGTTTTGAAATAGGAATAAGAAGTGAACCATTCGTCAATGGAAGTATATAAAGTTACCAAGTCTCATAATTTAGAGATAACACTCAGTGTCTTCGATCGCCCTCTCGTCTTCCTGATTTTCGTCTTAAATCTTCCGATTTTCATGTATCCTCTCAAAATGTATATCTTTTGCTGTCGAAAATGTGATTCTAAAAACAATTTAATTGCCTGGCACAAATGTGTGCCTCCGTTCTTTTTTAAAAGAATCTGTTAATAATAACTAATAATGCAAAACCATCATAAAATTTTGAGTAAATTTAAAATGTCTTTTCTTCTTTGTATTGTTGGTGTCCCAGTCTTCAGGTTAGAATCCTGGTGGTGCCATGGATGTTTGTTGATTTTCGATTGCGCGCTAAACTGTAGGTCCCGATCTAATTAGCTAAAGTGTGCACAAAATGATAAGAGAGCGACAAATCAAACCACATCTTTGTATTGTATTTAGTAAAATTTTAATATTTCGTAATATTTGTGATAAACATATTTGAAATATTAATAAAATATTATTTTTAAATCTATTCTTGCTCTTAGAAAAAAATTGTATATCATAATATGACTTGGTCGTTCTCGTCTCTCGTGCGGACAGTGCTATATGTATTAACAATCTGATTCATGAAGGCTTTATCAATTGAAAATTTATGGTAATATTATTACTGGACGTAGTTAAGGCCTTCGATAAAGCCTGGTACAAAGGCTTGATTGCCAAGCTGTAGCATTGGGTTAATTTGAAGATTAGTTTCTGATCAGTAACCAATGCCCTTGAATCTCTTTTCGCGTAAATTTCGAGTACAAGTGGGTTGTTCTTGATCGAGACTTCGTCAATCGGGAGGGATGTACCTCAGTGATCTTTATTTAGTTACCCCCTACCTTATTTTTAATCTCTGCAACCGATATTCCTAGGCTTGTCAGGAGCCAACTAGTGATGTTTGCAGACGACATTAAGAAAGTTGAAGCAATAATTAGCCAACACAAATCGTCAAATTCTGTCGTTGCTCAGTTAAACAATTATAAAAAACAATGGCTAACTTTCTGGGTAAAATCAATCTTAGTAAAGCAACTGG
>BPLR01015398.1:0-111455 GCA_021605095.1 Caerostris extrusa | reverse complement strand
TGAAGAATTTAATACTTGAATTTAAAAAAACTAAAATCATTGAGTATAAGCTGTGTAGATTTGTATTGTTACGAAAATACTGCTTATTTAGAAGAGCTAGATGACCCGACCAATAATTTTCTTAAGTTTTGGCAGTTACTGTGTTATTGTCCTGTGGACGGTGAGATTATGTCATTTGGTCTTGCCAGCATTGGAGAAAGGAATGGATTTTCCAACTGCCATATAAATAAATCCTAACTCCAACAAGTAATTGGGTCTTCCAGCCACCATGTAATTGGGTCTTACAACAACAGCAACCATAAAATGGGTCTTCCAGCTACAACTAATATATAAATAAGTCTTCCACATACAGTTAGCATAACATAACAAGTAATTGGGTCTTCCAGCCACCATGTAATTGGGTCTTCCACCTACAGCTAACATATAAAGGGGTCTTCCAGCTATCAATAAAATTCCGGACTGCTATAGAGAAATTACTATATGCATTCAATAAAAAAAAAAAAGTTAATTCAGTTAAAAATATCACCATGTTCGCCAGGTCTTACATAGATGTTTATGGAGTTCATGTCAAAAGGTGTTTCTAACGATATGCGAGCTTGTGCTTTCTCTCGGTTCTTGTTATTAGTCACTATCTTTGTGAAACTGTAGATTTTAACAGTGACGGGGAGACGATACAAGTTGGTGTGTCGCTGAAATATCTTAAAACAAGAACCCCATAGACGCTGGTAGAAGTATTCCGGGCACAAAACATACACAATAGGAATTCCTCATGCCTCATATCCTCCTAAATGTTCTTCTTCTAGTGGTTCTCGTGACAATCCTTAATGTAATAATAGCTGGAAGGCATGGTAACTTTAACGTAAAAACGAAAGTCACTAACAGTCATAAAATTTTTACGTTATCTCTCAGTTTCAAAAGAAAGTTTATGCTTTCGATAATATTATGCTTTCAATTGCAAATAACACTTACTTTACTGGAATCCCTGATTCGCCACAATAAAAGTAAATTACAACACAATCACACTCGTAAGTTAAAACGCAACAACAGCCATCTTTATTTTTCTTAGAACAATAATAAAGTTGCCAATTTTGCTTAACTAAACATTAACACACGCTACACGTGTAAGTACAATTTAATGCTGCACGTGCAAAGAATATAACTTAACAAAGCATTAACTTAAGACAACTTAAGACATTAACAAGGGCTACACGTGTAAATATAATTTAACGCTACATTTACAAATATAACAGTACCGTTGCTTTCCCTGTCTATGCAGAAAATTTGATAGAATTTCGCAAGTTCAAAAACAATTTTATTAATATAGAACAAGAATACAGAAACTGCTAAGAAAATGACTTAGCAACAGTCTTAATATGACTGGAGTACATCATAGTAGCACAACCAAATAAATACATTCTTCGTAACTATAATACAATTGATACAGCATTACAAATGCAAATAAATGGTTTCAAATGTGATAACAATCGAGCTTGTATCGAGCACGTTTCCGTCAGGACATCAAAATGCTTTTGGATATCAAAATAATTTTTAAAAGCTTGAAATGAAAGACTTAAAAGTTTGAAAAGTTAAAAAGTGAAGATAAAAAAAATTCAGCCTGTTAATTTTTCAAGCTACAATATTATTGAATTAAGGAGCATATAAAAGATACCACTTCAATGAAGAAATGAAACTCGATAATTCAAGAAATTTCAAAATAATAGATATTTGGAATTTGAATGAAGCATTTTCAAGAATATATTTTAAAAATCTATCAGAAAGTTTAACTAAAAGAAGAATAATTAGTATTTTAAAATGTAGATAGATTAAAATGAATTTAATTTATCTACATTTAAAGACTGAAAAAAAAAAAAAACATCTTTATATATTCGGAATTTCAGTAATTGGTAAACTTTGTTGATTTTGGAACCATTTTTATAAAGATGAGAAAACTTTGAGAAATATTTCTGAAAATAAGGCATAATTTTAATAAAATCAATAATTCAAACAACTACAAAATAAAAGGAAAATTTCACAAAAAAATTTTAAACTACGTATGAAGTATATTGATAATATCTTTAAAAAACAAAAAGGATTTGAAAAGAAATTTTACAATATAATTCAAACGGAACTTTTTGTGACTTAAAGAAAAATGATCAACTATATAAAATAAAAAATGGACTAAAATGAAATAGACTGGACAAAAAAAAAAGGATATTTAGATATTTAAAATTTCAATAATTTTTATATTTCCAACACTCGGTTTTATTTTGGCTTTTCAAATTTTATAATACCTCTTAGAAATAATCATGAAACGAAGAAAGCATTTCAATAAAGAGCCAAAACTATCAACCATATCTCAAACTATCCATCATAAACTCAATATGTTAAGAAAATTAAAAATATAAAGTTCTATAAATAATTGAGTCCTGAAGAAAATTATATCCTGGAAAAACAATATTTCGAAAACAATAATTTTGGCATTTACAAATTTGGTAATACCTCCAAGAAATAATCATGAAACGAAGAAAGCATCTCAATTAAGAGGTAAAATTATCAATCATATCTCAACAAACTATCAACCATAATCTCAATAACAATCATATTTCAATATACTATCAATCATATCTCAAACTATCAATCATATTTCAATAAAATATCAATCATCTCAATCATATCTGAAACTGAAAACAATCAAAACAATTAATCATATTTCAAGAAATAATAAGCGAAGAAAACATCTCCATAAAAAGCTATCAATTTATCTCAAAAACTATCATCATATCAATATTTATCAGCATAAACTTAAAAATTTAAAAGTTCTATAAATATTTAGTGTACTGAAAAAAATTATAACCAATGGAAAATACAATAAATTCAAAAACTTTCAATTAAAAAATTATGAAAATAAAATACTTGATTGATTTTGCTGTTACAAATTTGAAATAATACCTCTTAGAATTTTTGAACAACAAAAAACACATCATGAAGATAAAAAAATATATTTTTTAAAAACTTAAAAATAAGAAATTCAAGAGACAAGATTTACACGCAAACAATATCATATACACAACAATACAACAATATCATATAAACAATATCAAACATATCTCAAAAGTCTATCAAGCATATCTCAAAACAGGTATCAAACATAGTGCTTTCAAACTATCAAGCATAAGAGGTTTTGACGTGAATGACCGCACGACGGGAATCAACTTTGAACGCGGAATGTTATTGAGCTCGCATGGGTCAACTATATAGTTAGGGAATTCAACATTCAATCCACTGGTAAGAAAATTTAGGCATAACATCCCACCATGGACAGCGCAGTTCTATAAACGACCGTAACCGGCGACGTGCAAAGAGTCGTAAATTCTAACAGAAGAAACACCGCGTCAAATAAACGAGAAAAAATACAAGGGACTTGTCTGAAAAGAAATTTGACTAGTTTCCAGCAGAAGACCGACTCGATTAAGAATAAAATAAGCATATCGGTTAGAAATGGAAACCGTGGCCTGTCCGAAGTCACGATTTCAGTTGGTATTAATAACAAAAAAAACGATGAAATAATTTTTATTTTTTGGGCTGTTTTGGCATGGACTTGTCCTCTGATTGATTTTGACTGGAAATGCTGTTCAGCTACTTGAGATCACTTGCAGCCAAATTCATTACCTTTTTTAGGATGACAATGCGCCATGTCAACAACTGTTCAGCGATTGGTTTGAAGAACATTCTGGATCAACGAATGATCAAAAAAAAAGCATTTATGGGACATCAGCGAGGTCTGTTTTCCTGCACCATCAAAAATTATGGACGTTAAAAGCATGGCTAAATATTCTGCAGAAGACTTCAACGACTTGTTGACACGTCGAGTTGCTGCACTTCGCCGGGCGAAACCGAATATTAAGAGGTATCCCATGATACTTAAGATTATGAAAATTTCAATAATTTTGTTCCATTTTTGTCTTCCTAATGCATATAAACTTGGATTATTTTTAATTTTTACAAGTATGAAATACATCTAAAAAATTCTCAAAAGAAAAAAGACAACACTTCAACAGAAGAAAAAAAAAAAAATCGAATTTTACTAAAGGAAGAGATTCTACAAAGATGCCATGAAGAAAATATCCTGAAAAAACATCTTAAAGAACTGGATTAAATTAATAATAGAATGAACAAACAATAATGTTTAGACTCTAAGATTTTGATAATTTTGATTTTTTTCATTTCGTTATTTATAAATCTTGAAGATTTTGGATATATTTTGTTACGAATTTATATTGAAATGAAATGCTTTAAATCGATTCTCTTTATAATGTATATCAACATTCATCGAATAAAACTTTTTTTTCAATCATTTTTGGTGTAATTTGATAAATGGCTCGACTTATTTCATTATTTTTTTTTCCATATAAATTAATCAGTTAACACTTTCCATCTATATTGCCTACTTAATTGAATTTAAATGGTTAACACTATAATAAACCAAAATTATTAACCACTTTAATAAAAATATTTAGAGAAACAAATACAGTAGAAACTCTTTAAGTCGATCCTCGGTAAGTCGAAAACCTCCAGAACTCGAAAACTTTTGTTCCCTTCCTTCAAGCCTCAAAACCTCCATTACTCGAAATTTCAACCCTCTATATGTCGAAATAATTAGGCAATCCTCACAAGCCATTTTGGTATATATTTTCCCTCCGTAACTATGTGTTTTTTATTTTGTGACTATTACCAATAGCTTTTGTGTTAATGAAAAACAATTCTGTTTTGGCCATCCAGTTGTTAAGCCATGAGGGAAAAAACTTATATCAATATAAAAATGTAGAAGGAATTTTTTTATGTCTCAAAAATTATCTTTGATTTTTAAGCAAATTTCTTTTTTATGAATAAATCTGAAATTTATTACTTTATATGAGGAGTTGTAAAAGAAAAACCTAATCATACATGCAATGGTGTGCATAAATACTGCTTTATACATGGAATAATGAATTTTCATTAAATCATATTGAATGAACATGTTAATAATCAGGTATATATTAAGTTAAGTATTTATAATAACAAAAGAAAATTTCAATAACTTTTAAAAACATTTAATTAAGTTCAATTTTTGGGTAACTTACTATTTACTATCGTATATTTGTACTATAATTTTTACTCTTTTTTCAATTCTTTCTATTAGCTCACTCTCTCCTATATATGTCTTGTTCACATTTTCAATCGTTCATAAAAATACTTTTATTCATCCACTCAAGTTCAAACATATTTTTTTTTTTTAACTTGTAGTGGATATGGATGTTAATACAGTTTTTTTTTTCAAATATTAATTCAGTAATTAAAATTTAATTAATTAATTATAGTTTTTTTTTTAGATTTAAGTTCCATATATCTACCAATAGATGGAGCCGAGATAAATTTTAAAAAATGAATGAAAATTATTTATAAAGGACTTTCAGCAATAGAGTGAAAAAAAGTAGGAATTGACTTTAAAAAAAAAAAAAAAAATTTATATTACTTGTTTATATCATAATATGTGACTTTGACAGTTAATGAAAAAAAAATACAAACTATGAAATATTTTTTTCAATGCATAATTTTATTTAACAATTCAGTTGCATCAGGCAAAATTCTCAGTCAACATATATTTAACTTAAAAATAACATTGATGCATAGAAAAACACGTGAAGACACTATGTATGGCAGATGTAGGTAACATTCATATTCGTGTACATTGTTCCTATTATTTTCCTAGTTCTTAGCAGTTTTTTTCTTTTAATTTCACTTGACTTGCTTAACTTCATTTCTCTGAAAAATGATTAATTAATTCATAACAACAGGTTTTTTTTTTAATTATTTTTTTACCTGGTACACAGCCAACAATTTCGTAAAATTTTATCAGTTCTTTTTTAATTAAATAAAAGAACCTTATTTTTAAAAATAGGCGCCATCCGGTGGAGAGTTTTGAATATCCGATGGAGAATTTGAAGTTTTTCATAGTCGTGTCTTTTTTATTATTATTATTATTATTATTTTTATTTGTTTGTTTCTAATGTACTATTTGTGATCTTATTGAAGGATAACTTTTGTTGTCTAATTTTCACAACTCGAAGGTTGAATCGAAGCGTTATATATTTTTTTTCTCTCATATATTTTTCAAAAATGCTTCCATCGAATTAAAAAATAAAACGTGAAATCCATAATTACCCATTCTTTTCTTAGTAGGCCTCATACCAATGCAACAACGTGCTCACGACTCAAGCCGGAAATTTATTCATTAAAATTTCTTGAAAGTTGAAAAACTATAATACTTACAGGATCAATTTTTTTTTCTATTATTCTTTTTAGTCCAGGGATGGGAAAAAAAAAATTTTTCGGTAGAGGGCCAAAAATTGAAAAAATACTTTGGCGGGCCCAAAAAAATTTTGCTAAAATTTTAAAAACAATATACAAGTAATTTAAATATGTTAATGAGATGAATGAAATTGCGATTTCATTTTTAAAAGTTCCTTACATTGAGGTTCGAAGTGAGATGTACTGATTCTAAGGACCGAGGCTAAATGCTCGTCTGTCAGTATACTTCTGAAATAATTCTTTCTGAGGTTCATAGTTGAAAACACTTGTTCACATGTATAAGATGAAGCAAACATAGCACTAATTTTCTGTGGGTGTGACATATTAAATTTGGGAAACTTACTTTGAGTATATTTTGGGAAATTTTGGCATATTTAGAAACAACTTCTATATATTTCTTGTAATTTGCCTCGGACCGGCAAATTAAAATTCTATCCGTGGGTCAGATAGAACCTTCCGGTGGACCGGAGTTTGCCCATCCCTGCTTTAGTCCATCCAGTGAATATCCTAACATTCCACGAACTGATTAACCAGAAGATTCCTACGAAAGCACTCGTTGTTATCCTTTGAAATAAAATTAAGACGAACTGCACCTTGGAGAAGAGAAACATAGGGCTATCCCAAAGCCTCTGACAAGGACATGGTGATGGTGTTCTCTCTCTCGTAGGTTTGAGAGTGGGTCCCTAGTTGTCTTCCAGATGAACGTACATTGTGAATTAGTGAACCAGGTTTCATCAGTGAATAAATCCATCTCTCATTAATTTCTGATTAAAGTCTTTTTGTTTTCTGTGAAGCGCCGAAGGGATTCTGCTATAAGCTCATCTCTAGCCTTTTGGAAGCAGTAACCCGTAATACTAAGCTTCATGTGAGCATATGAATACCATGAGCAGGGCCGTATTTTCCTGTAGGCTAACTAGGCTTCAGCCTAGGGCCTCAAGATCAGAGGGGCCTACATTCAAATTGTTGGCAAAATTGAATTACACTATTCTAAAAACAGTAAACACTAAAACATTGAAATCGAAAATAAGGAGAAATTCTACACATGACTAACAAACAAACATAAAAATATGTATATATGGTGCATAACTATATATGGTGCTGAGAATAAATTACCAAATAAGTGTTATCGACTTTTTTTTTTAATTTATTATCCGTGCAACATTTTTTATAAAGATTAGTAGCAATCACAGCATGTTCCCTTTAACATATTGATATACACTGAAGTGACAAAAGTCATGGGATACCTCTTAATATCGTGTCGGTACTCCTTTCGCCCGGCGAAGTGCAGCAACTCGACGTGGCATGGACTCAACAAGTCGTTGGAAGTCTTCTGCAGGAATATTGAGCCATGCTGTCTCGATAGACGTCCATAATTGTGAAAGCGTTGATGGTGCAGGATTTTGGGCACGAACAGACCTCTCGATGATGTCCCATAAATGCTCGATGGAATTCATGTCGGGCGATCTAGGTGGCCAGATCATTCGTTGGAATTGTCCAGAATGTTCTTCAAACCAATCGCGAACAGTTGTGGCCCGGTGACATGGCGCATTGTCATCCATAAAAAAGTCCCATCGTTGTTTGGGTACATGAAGTCCATGAATGGCGTCAAGTGATCTCCAAGTAGCTGAACATAAGCATTTCCAGTCAATGTTCGGTCCAGTCGCACCAGAGGACCAAGTCCATGCCATGAAAAACAGCCCACACCATTACGGAGCCACCACCAGCTTGAACAGTGCCTTGACTGCGCATTTATAAATGTTCTACGCGATGCTACTGCCATCTGAAAATTTGCATATTGCTGTCCCATGACTTTTGTCACTTCAGTGTATATCACAGTAATGATGTATTTTATTATCTCTCATGTAATTTACAAACTTAAAAATGGGAAGTGAATGGGCCTCATCAGTGGAATAGCCTAGGGCCTCTTTTTATCTAAATCCAGCCCTGACCATGAGAGAGCTACAAATCCATTGCTCACTGTGGCATCTCGATGCAGTATTCATATTTCGATCATTATTGTCCACTGTGAACGTCTTTGCCCAGACTTTCCGATTACTGATTCAAATTTTAAATTGTTTCCGTGAGTTAAATGCGATGTTGGATTAGTCTTTAACAGTCTGCACTTGAAACTGCCCTACTTCCAGTGCCCTCATTCAAACGTTGGAGGCTACTCGTTTTAAGTCAGAATTCCACCAAATGTTGCAATAACATGCCATGAATGTCGTCCAGAGAGTTGGTTGGTGGGGTTTAATGGCACAAGAGCCAGATATGGCTATGCTGCGCCAGACGACGGTACTTTCTAAATTCTTGTAAAATGTATTTATGATAAGTTTAGTGGAATCAAATAAATAAAAACAAATGAAGACAAAAATAGACGTCAGGCAAAAAACACAACACAAATTATTAGCTTTAAATTAAATAGCCTCTAAATATACAAGATATAACAAAACTTATCATATAACAAATAATTTAACATAAAACAAACAATTTCAAAAGGATGCATTTTTTTTTTTCTTTTTGTTAACAAAAAAAAAAAAACTATGCTCTTTTTGAAAATATATTTAATAAAAAAAAACACCACATATTTCATTTGTAATATTTGGAAGAGAAAATTTAAATTTTTTTAATCGTATCCATAATAATAGTTTTTTGTGTCATTTACAGATGATATGAAGTTTATTTTTTTACCCTATGAACCTTTTTTTTGTTTTATTCAAGAGCCAAAATAGCGATGAATGAGTGTTTCAATTAATGTTATTCTGATGTGGACTTAGCGTAATCTAATTATGGCGTGGAAGTAAACATACAAAAACAGAATTTCGATTGATTCTCGTAGTAGTATGTAAAACCAGCAATATGCTCCACAAGTGAATTCAAACCTTTTTTGCATTTTAGCGGTTCAAAATAAAATTATTAAATTGTTATTACATTATTTTGTTGTTTTTGTTGTTGTATATTAGAGCGTGTTGTGTTGGGTTTGCGTATACCACGAAATGCCCACCTACAAGTGACGAAGGAAGAGTTTTCGTTCAAAATTATGATGATAAAACTTCAACTTCATTTCCAAAATCGTACAATGCTCATCTACCCTCTAAGCAGCATGTTATGGTGTGGTGTTGAAGTAGTAACTGTAAACCGGGGTTGAAGTGATTAACCATTTAGCAACAGGAACAACTGATGAAGAACTGCTCAGATCAAAGATGAAGCAAACTTTATTATAATTTAGTATCAATTAAAACCATGCCACGTATATAGAAGATAGGAAAATGGCATTTTTAGCATGTGTAATAACTGCAAGTAAAGATTTTATATTTTTACTTTAAGCTAACATTTTTATGCTTACAAATTTCCGCTATTTGATACCCGATAAATCATTGTATGACACACTACATAACAGGTTTCAATAATGTCACAACACATTTCGTAACTATTTCCAATAATCTCTCTTGATGATTAGAATCTTTCTTCTTGAGGACAAGATTCTCAGAGCTTTGCTTCAATGCACTTTTCAATGAGTATTGTCCATATTTTCAATTTGAAGTATTCAGCAATTTCAACATAGAATATATTTTGCTGCCAAACTGCTTTTTTTTTTTTAATAACTTATTCAAGAAAAAAAAGCGTTATCAACCTTTTCTTTTTCTAATGCAGCTGGCAAATAGACCGTGATCTTTTATGCCATAAGGGCTGCACCGACGTTACTCACTTTGCATTACCCAGGGGGCGCGTGTAACTTGAAGATAAGCCACGGGAGTAACAATGCGCCCACAATGCTCTGCGATCCTATTAGGACCGGTACCTACGGTTTAAAGTGGATTCGAACCATTACAAACACCCATGGCAACGCCGAGATTTGAACCCGATACCTGTGGTAGCGAGCGCCAGAGCGCTCGCCACTCGGCCATCAGGCCCCGCATTATCAACTGTGATGCAAATTTTCTTTCTTAAATGAATAGTTGTTAAATAAAATTGAATCAATTATAAACAGGATGGGTGAAAGAATATTGTTTACAACAGACATAAAAGCCTTTATTAATTATATTATTTTTATTGGTTTATTAGTTTATTAGTTATTTTTATTAGCTAGCTTTTATTAGTTTATTAGTTATAAATGGAAGAAATTATAAATTCTGATTTATAAATGAGTCAACTATTTAAAAACAGGACAATAAAGCCGTACAGTAAACTTTCTATACTCCATTATGCAACTATGATTTTATCCAAATGACTTTTCCGTGTAACTGGGGTGCAATGTAGACCTACCTCCTAGTGGTGCAGGTGCAGGTCTACCTCCTAGTGGGCAACGTTCTATACGGCTAAGTGGTCTACAGTTTTCAGCATGAGCTCTCGCTGATATACTAACCGTCATACTGTTTACCTGCCTGTATTGTAATGGAATGCTGGTGGCTTGTCTCAATAAAAAAGAACTGATCCAATGAACATTTACATAGCATTGGGATTTTTGACGAACTAAACTGCATTCTTTGTGATTTGGCAGAACTAATGAATCGAGATTATTTCCATCGTTAATGGCATGGATAATGTTGTTAATGTTACTAACATTATCATTGCCATTTCATAGTGAATCCGAGACGGCGAGATGCTGGCAAGCTAGAGAACTCTTTGGCAATGACTTCGGTCAACTTTGTTGAACTTTCTGAGCCATTATCTCCTTTATTTTGTATTTTTCCCATATTTGTATTGCATTGCCATTGGAAATTAAAAAAAACTTCTTCATGTAACTCATGAAAGCAGACGTGTGAATGGGATATTTTTTTGTAGCTGTCCTTCATTTTTTGCTTCAAATTTATGAAAGAGATGCTTGAGTTGAATATTAAGCATGGTTTCCTATTAATTGCAGAGATACTTGAGTGAACAAATGAACTATGAAAATGTGTAATGTACTTAGATACAAGTTTTGACATCTCTCTTATAACATTTTCTTTTAAACATCAAAAAGTTTTTATTCAATTCCTTCTATTAGCTCACACTCTCTCTATATATGTCTTGTTCAAATTTTCGATCGTTCATAAAATACTCTTTATTCATCCACTCAAGTTCAAGTACATTTTTTTTTTTTTGAACTTGTAGTGGATGACACTGGATGTTGGTACAATTTTTTTCAAATATTGATTCAGTCATTAAATTTAATTCATTAATCTTAATTTTTTTTTTTTAGATTTAAGTTTGCATATATCTACCAATAGAGGGAGCCAGATAAACTTAAAAAAATGAATGAAAATTAGTTATAAAGGACTTTCTGCAATAGAGTGAAAAAAAGTTGGAATTGACTTTAAAAAAAAAAAAATTTTTTATATTACTTGTTTTTAAAAGTTACCATCAGGAGAAACATAAAGACAAAAAAATTTATTTTATACGTCAGAAACACAAAAATATCTTAACCCTTTTCACTTTTTTTCAATCCAACCTTTTCGTACCTTCTGTTCGTCTTGAGGGAGCAGGACACTTTTCGGGAGCTATGCAATTTCCAAGAGGACCCCTCAGGAACCCCTCATTGCAAAAGCACCCCTCGACACAGCAGTTAAGGGCAAACGGGATGATCATCAAAACAATTTTGTGGACACGGGGTTCCGCATCGCTCGTAATGTTCGTTCACGGGACAAGCCGGGGATCCTGATTTAAAAGGGAACCATCTTTACTTTTCTCGTTAAAAATTTTCTCTTTATTACACCACTGGTTCCCAAAGTGGGGGAGATACCACCCACTAGGGAACCAGTGGTGTGGTCTGTCGAATTAAAAAAAAAGTGAAAGAATAAAGGCTTAAGATATTTTTGTGTTTCTGATGCATAAAATAAATTTCCTTTCTCTTTGTGTTTCTGCTGATGGTAACTTTTAAAAAGAAAAACTTTTTATGTTTAAAAAGAAAATGTTATAGGAGAGATAACTATTTGTCAAAACTTATATCTAAGTGCAATACACATTTTCATAGTTCATTGGCTGGCTATAATTGACTTTAATGTCATAAATTCATGGTTGAATTGGTCTTATTTACAACATTTCTATTTACTATTTTTTTTAAGACGTAGGTAGATATATAGACATAGAGAAACGCACATTTTTTTACTATATCATTTGTTGTTGTTACTAATCCTCCAGGTGCAGAAAAAGCCTACATCAGATCCAAGGATCAATCGCAGGCGACTAGTCCATAGCTAAGGGTAACAAGCAGCTTCCCTTTAGCAAGGAACCACGAGGACTGAAGACTTACTTTACCTCAAGACAACGCTCTTACGACGATATTAGACCGGGACCTACGGAGGTGGTCCTTTAAAGTGGATTCGAACCACTACAAACATCCATGGCACGCCGGAACTCGAACCCGAAACCTGTGGCATCGAATGCCAGAGCGCTAGAAATTCGGCCATCAGGCCCCACTATATGAATTTGTTTGTTTGTTTAAAGAACATAAATTTCTCAAGGGCGTTGAATAATTTTTTTTTCCTGTAAAGGGAATCATAAAACAGCAATGTTTGGGATTTACTGGATTACTCATATTTACTTATCAAAAGCATACAATTAAATTTGTGAATAATTGTTCTCATACTTAAGAGCTAAAATTAAATATTTAGTAGAGGTGGCCAACCCGCGGCCCGCCTTGAACATTTTTCCGGCTCGTGAGATGTATCACACTTTTACACAATACATTTATTTTATAATTTCAAAAATATTTAAAACCAATGCATTAAAAAATACATTATGTGTGCATCCATATGATCCCATTTGAGAAATCTGGCCCAAAGAATTGTTAACGCTTTTTGTTCAACTGCGAATCCTTTTTTTTTTTTTTTTTCGAAAACTAAATTGACTAAACACAAAACATGCTCAAACGTAGCGGACGCTAATCTGCAACACCCATTATGATGTGCAAATACCTAAATGGAGATCGATTTGCAAAAGCTAAGTGAAAGTGTGGAAAAACAAATATCGCAGTAGTAAAATAAACATTTTTTAATGATTTCATTTTTTTCTATTTCGTTTATATTTATATTTTTTTTTATTTCGTTTATATTTATATTTTTTTACTTCATTTTTAGTGTTATATATTTCTTTACCATCTGCGTTTCGTATCATTGTTATTACATTATATATGATTACATGTTAGAATAATAGTAAACATAATAATAATAACGCATTATGTTTCAATTTTTCACTCCAAAAAAAATCTCTATAGTTGGTTTAAACATAATATGGGGATACATCATTTTATATGCCACCCGCGGAGTTAGGATGCATTTTCAAAGTGGCCGTAATATCATTTGGGTTCGCCACTGCTGAACTAGACCAGGAGTCTCTAAACTTTCCAGCCTTAGGGCCATACTGTTTACTCCAGTAAGTACCAAGGGCCAAAACCGTTTTAATTTTTCAGCCATTATCTATAATTTCTAGACCAGTCGCCGAGTACGCTCTCTCAGTGATATACTGACTCCACTAGACTACTACACTGACAGTAGTTTGTAGTAAGCTTGCTAACTACAAACTACTGTTAGTGAAAGATCACAATTACATAAATCTCATTAGTATTTTTCAAGTGGATACCCCCCCCGGTTTCATTCGCATTAATTTAGCTTTTCCGTTCTGACGGATTTTCAGGATAAAAATCATATGTTTGATTCAGGATATATACATTCCAAACACCTATACACATACATATGCGATACTCTTTTACCCCAACATAACTACCGAAGGTAACAGCGGGATATTCACTAGTTTATAATGTTAGTGGGATTCATTTCAATTATTTGTTAATTGTTATGCTTAAGTTAAATTTTCTGCGTATTACGCTGGTCATTAAGCTTTTACATAGCAAGTCAATAAAATCGAGTTATTATCATTCTGTGTTTTTTTTTATTCAACTTATTACAGCAACAATAAGCTATTCGCTGTCGCGGGCCGGATGGATGGCACTGGAGAGCCGGATTTGGCCCGCGGGACGTAGTTTGGAGTACCCTGCACTAGACTAAAGTAAAAGTGATATTTCTAAAAACTCGGATCACTTAATTTCTTGGGATTAATCCATCTAACACTATTAATTTGGCTATTTAAAGAATGCTACATTAGTCCCATATATTTACGCAAGACCTTTAATAAAATTATAGTTTAAAAAAAACTAAAAAACACGCTTTAAGAGTTAATCAAACTAAAAAGTAAAAAATAATTGTTAACATAAGAATAAAATTACTGTCAAGAAAATGAATGTCACTTTTCTAAAAGCGTGGGATGCTCGATATCAATCGTTATCATTTTTCACTAGTTTCCTTCCGAAATGCAGAGTTAGTTTAAAAATGTCATACAAAGCATCTCACGCTTTTAGAAAAGTGACATTCATTTTCTCGTCAGTCATTTTATTCTTATGTTAACAATTATTTTTTACTTTTTAGTTTGATTAACTCTAAAAGCGTGTTTTTGAGCTATAATATTTAAATGAGGTCCCGGTACGGAGGACTGGAACTACAGTTCTTAAAATAATTTAATTGTGAGTAAAACAAAGACTAAATGCGAATAGGTCGAGCCAGCCAGAATTCGAACAGGGAATCTCCTGATCCGTTGTGTGCCACTGTCCCACATACGTTTGAATGCCTTAGGTACTTTCATTCTACATGGGTAAAATTGCTCTTCATAAGTTAAAATAAAATCACTCATCCAGGCGATCCTAATCATGATGAGATAATAAACGTATCAAAATATTTTAGTGTCGTCGGTCCTTGATAAGTTTACAACGTTTAAATTAAATCTGATCGCTTAAAGTAGGGCAAAATCGAGCCCAAAGACTCAGTTACAAACAAACATACGGGTGAAACTAATAAAAGCGTATTAATAAAGGGTGATAGAAAATAGGGGCTTTAATAAAAATAGGGGGGCTGAGTAGGATGAAATTGCATTCCTTTCATCACATTTAGTAGAACATTAGTTTATGGTGACCAGAAATATGTAAACAAAGAAATCCGATTGCAAATAGCGAATATTACTGACAAAATAGTTATTCATTGTCAGCAGCACACCAGGTTGATCATTTGCATCATTTCCGATGTTATTTGGGATTTTTACTTCTTGTTAGCCAGAGTGAATACCGCTTGGAGGTCGCCACCCATTCATGCAGGGTACGCCGCTAAATATCCTGGTATGTCCTTGCAGTGCTCCTTTCAAGATCTGCTCAAACAGCTTTAGCTAGACTAAGGACTGGCCACACTAAGGGTTTGACCTTCAATGGAGACGAGAAGACATATATCCTTTGTCGTTGCACGGCCATCGCGTCTCCCTCTGATCTCGTCGATTATATGGGTGCCTCTGTGAGGCAACTGTTGAATGAGGGGAGGACCGTTTACGATCTATTGATGCAGCATGATCTACTGGACTTCGGCTTAGGATTCTAAATCAAGGGGATAAGTAACAACAACAACAGAAACAACAACTTCTCGTATCATCCTTCGTTATCTCAATATTTTATGACTAATGTGATTATTACTAGGAAGAAAAAAAAAAATTTATAATTTTAAAACCTCATTTTTTGCAAAACCTTTTTTTACTATATTTTAAAATGTAAATATATACATAGATGCATAAAAGAACACATTATACCATATCACTCTGTGCATTCCTAATGTTTTTATATTTCGTACATAAAAATAATAATTAAATTTTAATTTTCTTGAAATTAATTGAAATCACTTTGGGGGTATGTATTCTATTTGGAAGAACGTGTTTTTATAATGTTTGTTTTTTATTATTCTTACGTTCTTTATAAAATTTATATTAATCTAAAATTTTATTTGTGTGTTTTATAAATATATTTTAAGAACCCAATTAACATTTGTGCTTTACACACGTAATTTTAAAAAATTTTCATTAGATTAAGATTAATTTTAAGTACAATTAAATGCTTGTTCCTTATTCACCTAATTGTATTTAGAATCTTTTATTTGCTAATTACACTCATGTCCATAAATTAAGGATAATTTAGAATCACACAGAAATTGAACTCTAAAATAAAAATTTCACCTGTAGAATTATCACACACATCTTGAAGAAGAATATGCAAATGACAGGAAACCACCAGATGGCGCGGATAGTACGTCACAATGACGAGTGTAAGAGAGGGGTATATAAGGAATGGTGGCAAAGAAGTAAAATTTTCACAAGCACTTTAAAAGCCTTTCAGTGCAATAACCGCATAGTTATGGCACAAAGGAAGCATTTGGATGATTATTTACGTGGTAGAATTAACGGACGACTGGAATGTGGACGTACCCAGCTGGAAGTATCCGATGAACTTGGAATCGCCCAGAGTGTCATCTCCAGGCTTTGTCAACGATTCCAAGATGATGGTAATGGTAATAGATGTTACAGCACAGGTCGCCCCCGAGTTACAACGCCGAATGAGGACCAGTATTTAGCAGTTACTGCCAAAAGAAACAGTCGGAGCACAGCATCAGACCTGTCTCGTCAGCTCTCTTCAGCTACCGGTACGACAGTTTCAAGGCAGACCGTTTATGGATGACAACGCCCGTTCCTCACCGTGCAAACATTGCAGACGAATGCCTTCAATTGGAGGACATCACCTGTATGGATTGGCCAGCATACTCACCGGACTTGAATCCAATAGATCATGTGGGGGATATGCTTGACCGACGAATTGCAGCCCGTCAACCCCCTCCCACCTGTCAACCGGAACTTCGGAGGGCATTGCTTGATGAGTGGTGTAATATTCCCCAAGATCAGATTGATAATTTGATACTCAGCATGCCTAGGCGTTGTAAGGCCTGTATTGCATCGTCCGGGAGACATACTCCATATTAACCATCATACTAACCATGTTATACTGTTTTTTGTAAATATTTTCCTTTTGAAATTTGCTCAGGGAGTAAAAATCGCAATTTTTATTAATTATGTCAAACATATAGCATCTTTTTTTTGCTCTTTACCTTTTTGTTTAATAAATAGACTTTACAAATAAGTCAAATTTGTTTTGCTTCTGTCTCTTTCTTTGCCTGAACTTCATTATCCTTAATTTATGGACATGAGTGTATTTTAATAACATGTAAGGAATCCAAATTTATGCAAACTTAAAGGTTTTAACTAAAATTTATAGTTCTTATTCAATGAAGAAACAGGAGGGCTGAAACGTTCGTAGGCTGACACATAGATGGCGCTACTAGTATTAAATCCATATAATGTTTAGTTAACCCTAATCTTCAAAAGACACGTGTATAATTTGAAAGATGTTGCACTATTAGTATGTGAGTTATAGCATTTTTAGTGAAGCAACTTTTTGTTAGTTTGAAAAAATGGATAAAAAAGGAATTTCGTGTGTTAATAAAGCATTGCTTTTTTTTGGCGAAAAAAAAATACTAGTGAAGCCAAGGCTTGGCTTGATAAACATTATTCAGACTTTGCACCAGGAAAATCAACCGTAGAGAAATGGTTTGCTAAATTTAAACGAGGCGAAATGAGCACTGAGGACGATGCATGCAGCGGACACCCCAAAGAGGCTGTTACCGACGAAAACATCAAAAAGTCCACACAATAATTTCTGATAACCGTAAAGTGAAGTTGATTGAGATAGCTGAGACCTAAAGATATCAAAGGAACTTGTTGGACATATCGTATTTGAAAAGCTCTGTTCAAACTGTTTGCTCACTATTTGGCGAAAGCTCTGTTCAAAGTGGGTGCCGCGCGAGCTCACAATAGACCCAAAACAACAACGAATTGATTATTCTAAGCAGTTTTGGAGCTATTCAATCGTAATAAACCCGAATTTTTGCGTAGATATGTGAAAATGGATGAAACAGAGCTCCATCATTTCACACCGGAGTCCAATCGACAGTCAGCCGAGTGGACTGCACATGATGAAAATAAAATGCTATAACTCACATACTAATACTGCAACAGCTATCAAATTTATACACGTGTCTTTTGAATGTTAGGGCTAACTAAAAATTATATGGATTTAATACTAGTAGCGCCATCTATGTGTCAGCCCCCTGTTATTTTTATGCATTTAATATTTGTAAATGTTTCATTAATATTAATTGAGATGAATTTATCATAGCTACCTGCTTTAGGTAATCTATTATGTCTTTCTTTGTCTGGTGAAGCAGTTCTTGACTCTTCATTAAGGGGATCTACGGTTCCAACTAGAGTTATTGGTTCTTCATCAAAAGGATCTTCGGTTGCAACTAGAGTTATTGGTTCTGCATCGAAAGGGTCTCTAGTTCTTCGGTCAAGAGGATCTTCAGTTCTTGGTTCTCCAGGGTAAGGGTGAAAAGGATTTAAAGTTATTGGTTCTTCATGGTAAGGGTCTCTAGTTTTTCGGTCAAAACGATTTTCGGTTTCTCCTTTAGTAGTCCAACCTAGAGAAAAAAAAATCATTCAAAATTAAATTGCTTTTAAAATGTTTCCTAGTAAGTTCACACATTCAATTTAAAATAACATTTATTTCTGAATAGAAATAATTATACTAACTGTGTCTTGAAAATAATTGACTTGTAATCGTTCGTAATCGTAAAAATCTCAAAATAGACATTCAATAAATAATTTTAGACATTAGGACCCGGAAAATGTAAGGAAACATTGTTTTAATATAAAATATTCGCAGAAGAAATCTTTTTTTTTAAATTGTCAAATATTTCAAATTTATTACACTTAGAAGGGTTCATTTACTTGAAAATTTGAGGTGCAAGCAATTACAGTTTTCTTTTCAGGCAGATTTTTAATTTCATTCTTTTGAATTTGAAGTCATATAGTAAATATGTAAAAAGCGATTGTGACGCTTGCTAGATAAAACTCTGGATAAATTACTTGTGGGAATTATATTGAAATACTTACAATATCTGAAATAATTTAATTAGATATTTATTAACTTCAATTTATTAAAAATTTTATTTATTTAAAAATAATAATGCATTTTATTATAATAATATATCAGTCCTTCTAAACCTAGCCTCTCAATGCGCATTGTACATGCGCTGTTACAATACGTATTCAAATATTTTTTAGAGTGCAACGTTTTTTTTTTTTTTTATTTCCAATGGCAAGTACAAGAAGAATAAAAATAGTAATAATAACAAAAATAACAAGGGGAAAAAATACAAATGAATAAACTTCCAAAAAATGCAAAGATGACCGAAGTCATTGCCTTAAGAGTTCTCTCGCACTCCAGTAAAAGCGCTGTCTCCGAGTCGCCGCCGTCAAGTACCGCACATCGTTGGAGGTGGTCTCTGTTCATTGGGTCTGTTGAACCCCATAGGGGGCAGCCAGGATTCGAAAAGATTTTAATGCGATGGAGATGTTCTGCTAGACAGTCACGGCCAGTCAGAAGTCGGAACTGGGCGACAGCATGGCGTCGCGTATTGTTAAAAGATGTTCAGCTCTCCAACGCTTTGACTTAATCCCATATTGAATTTGTAACTTGTGGTTTTTAATCATTATTTGTTTGATATAAAGTTTTATAGAATGGAGTGACAGTGACGAGGATCTCATTTGAAGTAGTTTTGAGCCTCTTTTTGTTAGATAATCTGCTTGTTCGTTTCCAAAAATGCCTCAGTGGCCGGAAAAAAGAACTGCCAGAAGATGCAGACCACTTTGCCATTACAAGAACGTTGCCCAGTGTGCACCAACGAGGAGCACACTCGTGATGCACTCCTCGCAACGTCTGATACGGTAAACTGATCTACAACACAAGACCTTCAGATTGGCGCTCAGTGAGAGTTTCTTAGAGTTCTGTAGTGTACGCAGGTGGATTGTCCCAAAACAAGAAAGAGGATAATTAAAAAGACCCTTAGGTGCTCCTTTGAGGATGTTGCCGCTAAAAACAGACACAAGCCCTGGTACGATTACAGCTTTAAGGTCATACTGTTTACTCCAGTAAGTACCAAGGGCCAAAACCGTTTTAATTTTTCAGCCATTATCTATAATTTCTAGACCAGTCGCCGAGTACGCGCTCTGAGTGATACACCGACACTACTAGACAACTAGTAGTTTGTAGTGCGCTTGTTAACTACAGTGAAAAATCACAATTACATAAATCTAATTAGTATTTTTTCAAGTGGATACCCCCGCGATTTCATTCACGTTAATATAGCTTTTCCGTTCCTGAGGGTTTTTCAGGATAAAAATCATATGTTTCATTCAGGATATATATATTCCAAATATCGATATACATACATATGCGATACTCTTTATCCCAACATAACTGCCGAGGGTAACAGCAGAATGTTCATGAGTTTATTATGTTAGTGGGATACATTTCAATTATTTGTTAGTTGTTATGCTTAAGTTAAATTTTCTGCGTATTATGCTTGTCATTAAGCTTTACCTAGCAAGTCAATAAAACAGAGTTATTATCATTCTGTGTTTTTTTTATCCAAATTATTACAGCAACCGTAAGCTATTCGCTGTCGCGGGCCTGCTTTGGCCAGCGGGCCGTAGTTTGGAGACCCCTGGCCTAGAGAAATATCGGTGGCATTGCTGCGGCGTTTCTGTGGTCGCGATCTCTGTCTCCTGTGTGATAACCTGGAAGAAAGGGATATGTCTCACCTTGCTTCCTGTTCCGCACTGCCTCCTGTTTCTTTATGGAAGCGTTATTGGATTGCCAGACTTAAGTGGATGGATTAACTGATGTCATTTTTCTATTTTGTACTTTGAGTATTTTTTTATGATATCTGTTGTCCTGTAAACTTGTAATTGAAAATATTTTTTTTTATGTTGAAATTTCGAATTTTTAAAAATGATTTTAGAGGAATAAATTTAAAAAATGGAAAAGGTGTATTTTACCCTCCTCCACGTGCCCAATTTTAGAACCAAACTAACTGATTTATAGTGCCCATTCCAGGCGTGCACATGGGAACTTTTAGTTCGACTCCACTTGCTTTAAACGCACAGGTTAGAGAAATAAAAATTTCATCTGAAACGGTTAACCTTTTCCAAAAGAAAGCATTTTTTAAAGAAAGGATGATTTTGAAAATCAAAAACAATTAATTAACTAGTTTATTTTCTAGATAAAATAAAAGATGCTAGTTTCTTAGCGAAATATGTGCTTAAGTTTATCTCAAGAATGTGCAATTGATCAAACAATGCTTGCATTTGAAAACAGGTATGGGTATTTAGATGATTTGAAATTTTAATATGATAAATAAATTTACAAAATTTTAATGTAATAATTACAGTCTACAATGTTTGTGAAACACATTTTCATAATAATTTAAAAGAAAAAACCTCTATAAAGAACACTTCACGAAAATATGGTGTAAATACATAAAAAAAATCGTTTTTATATCTTATTATTATTTTATGTCTAGAAACAATAATTTTAAATATTTTAACATCAACGATTTCTCAGAATAATTATGGAAACAAAAAAAATGTTTGTAAGTTAAAGATTTTGAAAATCAACAAACTATATCAAGGGCCTTGTATGAAAATAGCCGACATATCCTTAAATTGAAATAACTGATCAATTAGTTATATAGATGTCTATTCGATTTCTACTATTAGTTCACACACTCATATATCTTGTTCAAATTTTCAATCGTTCATAAAATACTTTTATTCATCCACTCAAGTTCAAATACATTTTTTTGAACTTGTAGTGGATGACACTGATGTTTTTCAAATATTAATTTATTAATTAAATTTAATTCATTAATTTCAGTTTTTTTTTTAGATTTAAGTTGCATATATCTACCAATAGATGGCTCCAGATAAACTTAAAAAAATGAATGAAAATTATTTATAAAGGACATTCTGCAATATAATGAAAAACAAGTAGGAACTGACTTTAAAAAAAAATTATATTACTTGTTAATAATAGTAAATCATATACTTATAGTAAATAGTAAATCGTGAAATACTATTTTACTATTTTACTATTTTTCACTATTATCTTTAAATTACAAACATTTTTTTTTTTTTTTGTTTCCATGATTGTTTTGAGAAATCATTGACGTTAAAATATTTAAAATTATTGTTTTCAGACATAATTATAAGATATAAAAGCGATTTTTGTATGTATTAAAACCATATTTTCGTGAAGTGTTCTTTATAGAGGTTTTCCTTTTAAATTATAATGAAAAATGTGTTTCACAAACATTGTAGACTGTAATTATTACATTAAAATTTTGTAAATTTATTTATCATATAAAATTTTCCAATCATCTAAATACCCATACCTGTTTCCAAATGCAAGCATTGTTTGATCAATTGCACATTCTTGAGATAAACTTAAGCACATATTTCGCTAAGAAATTAACATCTTTTATTTTATCTATAAAATATAAATTAGTTAATTAATTTTTTTTTATTTTCAAATTCGTCCTTTCTTTAAAGAATGCTTTCTTTTGGAAAAAGGTTAACCGTTTCAGATGTATACGATTTACTACTTTATTATTTACGATTTACTATTTACTATAAGTATACGATTTACTATTTACTATTTACGAATCCTCGCCATAACCGATTGGAGGCAATGTTCTGTCAAAGTCTAGAAATACTTATTAATTGAGAAAAGTTTCGCATAATAATCTGAAATAATAAAAGCTGCGACTAAAATAAAAAATAATTTTGAATATTTTAACATCAAAGGATTATGGAAAGAATTGTAGAAACAAAAAAAAAAATCTTCAAAAGTTTATAAAATTGTACCAAGGTGATAAAGAATAAAATATGTGAATTTTCCTTAAATTGAAATAACGAATAAATAAATTAATATTATGTTTATTTATCATAACATTTAAACTTACGTTCATCAGGATAGCCGATAGGAGGCCAGGTTCTGGCAGCATCTGTAAATACATATTCCATGAGAAAAAATGCTTTCACTCGAATAATTTTTTGAACTGATTTTGAAAATGAAGGAACTTTAATAAGGTGACAACGAATAATTGCTTTCTATGAAAGTAGAATTATCATTAAATTGAAATAATTGATAAATAATTAAAATGATGTATATTTGTAATAAAATTTATGCATACCTTCATCATCAGAGCCAACAGGAGGCCATGTTCTTGCAGCATCTGTAAATACATATTAAATGAAAAAATATTATCACTCGAATACTTGACACTGATTTTGAAAATGAAGGAACTTTATTAAGGTGACAACGAATAATTGTCTTCTATGAAAGTAGAATTGTCATAATTGAAATAATTAATAAATTAATTAAAATGATGTATATTTATAATAAAATTTATGCATACATTCATCATCAGAGCCGATAGGAGGCCATGTTCTTGCAGCATCTGTAAATACATATTAAATGAGAAAAATATTATCACTCGAATACTTTTACACTGATTTTGAAAATGAAGGAAATTTATTAAGGTGGCAACGAATAATTGCCTTCTATGAAAGTAGAATTATCATTAAATTGAAATTATTGATAAATTAATTAAAATGATGTTTATTTATAATAAAATTTTTGCATACATTCATCATCAGAGCCGATAGGAGGCCATGTTCTTGCAGCATCTGTAAATACATATTAAATGAGAAAAATATTATCACTCGAATAATTGACACTGATTTTGAAAATGATAGAACTTTGTTAAGGTGACAACGAATAATTGCCTTCTATGAAAGTAGAATTATAATTAAATTGAAATAATGGATAAATTAATTAAAATGATGTTTATTTATAATAATATTTATGCATACCTTTATCATCAGAGCCGATAGGAGGCCATGTTCTTGCAGCATCTGTAAATACATATTATATGAGAAAAATGTTTTCACTCGGATAATTAACACTGATTTGGAAAATGAAGGAAATTTATTAAGGTGACAACGAATAATTGCCTTCTACACTACGTAAAAAGTAGAAGGACACTTAATTTTGAAACAATAACCAAAAAATATTTTATTTTTACTAAAAATTTTTATAAGAAACATTTTTACAAATAATTTAAAAATACAATTTTAACATCAGAATTATGATATTCAAACATAAAATATTAATGGCAACAAAAATAGTTTCTTTTTTAAAACTTTGTAAAAAAAGTAGAAGGACAGCATTATAATGAATGAAAAAATAGTGATTTTAATAAGGAATGCGCTTTCCATTGGCCTTTATAATTTCAAATATTCTGTTTGGAAGTGAATTGTATAGAGATTGAACTTCTGTTTGACAAAAATTGTCCCACGAGTCATTCAATGCTTCTCGAAGCTGAGTTAGAGAATCAAATTGCCTTCCATCAGCATAAACTCGACGAACTAGCATTGCCCAGATGTTTTCCACTATATTAAGGTCAGGACTTTTGGCTGGCCATGGTAAAACATCCACATTATTTGTTAGGAACCAATTTTTGACTCCAGTCGCGGTGTGAATGGAAGCTCCGTCTTGCTGAAACTTCCGCTCTTCAGCCCCCAAGTCAGAGCCATAAGGAAGAAGCTCGGAATTCTGCACTTGAATGTAGTCTGTATGTTTTTGCCTACCATTTAAGAAAACCAGACTTGTCCTTCCTTCGTATCCAACAGCCAACCAAACCATTAAACTCCCTCCTCCCATTTGTCGTGTTGAATAGTATTCGTCTTCATTCCCCAGACAATGCCAGTAGTGCTGATATCCGTCTGGACCGTCTAAGTTAAATTTCTTTTCATCGGAAAATATCACAGAAGTCCATTCTGTAGTCCAGGACATGTGCTCCTTAGCCCACGGTAAACGGTTATCAATTTGAGCTTGTGTCCACCTAGGATGATGTTTCCGTTTTTCGAAAATGAATTTTTAGATCTTTTAATATAGTTGTAAACTGTTTGTTTCCTCCCATTATTAAGTCCTGCTTGATTTCTTTGCCTTTGAAACACTTCCTTTGTTCTTCTTAAGCACACGAACAAGTTTTCTTTCATTACGCTTTATTAGTTTTTTCGGTCTACCAGTCTTCTTTTTCTTTCAATTTTTATAAGGATTTCTGATAAAGTTTGAAACTGTATTGGGCTCACCTGCAACAATCGAGCAATCTCTCTGACACATTTACCATCGTTTTGATATGCGGAAATTTGGCCTTTTTGAAAATCGTTCAAAGGTATTCCTTTAGGCATTTATGAGAACGGAGAAACAGCGTAACTTTTAAGTAGATTAGAATTTTTTTGACAGAAAAGAATAAAAGAAAGTACAAAATCACTATTTAACTAAAGAACAACTCACTAAATTAAATATATTAGCAAGTGTCCTTCTACTTTTTTACGCATCGGAAATTATATATACTAATTTTATTATTAATATTAGTGGTACATGTTTAATTTTTGCCTAAAATCAAAAAAAAGGGTCATTAAACTAAATCCTCATAAATATCTGGTAGTTGGGAGATAATAAGAGATATTAATTGATAAAAAAACATTGTCCTTCTATTTTTTTACGCAGTGTATGAAAGTAGAATTATCATTAAATTGAAATAATTGTTAAATTAATTAAAATGATGTTTATTTATAATAAAATTTATGCATACATTCATCATCAGAGCCGATAGGAGGCCATGTTCTTGCAGCATCTGTAAATACATATTATATGAGAAAAATGTTTTCACTCGGATAATTAACACTGATTTGGAAAATGAAGGAAATTTATTAAGGTGGCAACGAATAATTGCCTTCTATGAAAGTAGAATTATCATTAAATTGAAATTATTGATAAATTAATTAAAATGATGTTTATTTATAAAATTTTTGCATACATTCATCATCAGAGCCGATAGGAGGCCATGTTCTTGCAGCATCTGTAAATACATATTAAATGAGAAAAATATTATCACTCGAATAATTGACACTGATTTTGAAAATGATAAAACTTTGTTAAGGTGACAACGAATAATTGCCTTCCATGAAAGTAGAATTATAATTAAATTGAAATAATGGATAAATCAATTAAAATGATGTTTATTTATAATAATATTTATGCATACCTTTATCATCAGAGCCGATAGGAGGCCATGTTCTTGCAGCATCTGTAAATACATATTATATGAGAAAATGTTTTCACTCGGATAATTAACACTGATTTGGAAAATGAAGGAAATTTATTAAGGTGACAACGAATAATTGCCTTCTACACTACGTAAAAAAGTAGAAGGACACTTAATTTTGAAACAATAACCAAAAAATATTTTATTTTTACTAAAAATTTTTATAAGAAACATTTTACAAATAATTTAAAAATACAATTTTAACATCAGAATTATGATATTCAAACATAAAATATTAATGGCAACAAAAATAGTTTCTTTTTTAAAACTTTGTAAAAAAAGTAGAAGGACAGCATTATAATGAATGAAAAAATAGTGATTTTAATAAGGAATGCGCTTTCCATTGGCCTTTATAATTTCAAATATTCTGTTTGGAAGTGAATTGTATAGAGATTGAACTTCTGTTTGACAAAAATTGTCCCACGAGTCATTCAATGCTTCTCGAAGCTGAGTTAGAGAATCAAATTGCCTTCCATCAGCATAAACTCGACGAACTAGCATTGCCCAGATGTTTTCCACTATATTAAGGTCAGGACTTTTGGCTGGCCATGGTAAAACATCCACATTATTTGTTAGGAACCAATTTTTGACTCCAGTCGCGGTGTGAATGGAAGCTCCGTCTTGCTGAAACTTCCGCTCTTCAGCCCCCAAGTCAGAGCCATAAGGAAGAAGCTCGGAATTCTGCACTTGAATGTAGTCTGTATGTTTTTGCCTACCATTTAAGAAAACCAGACTTGTCCTTCCTTCGTATCCAACAGCCAACCAAACCATTAAACTCCCTCCTCCCATTTGTCGTGTTGAATAGTATTCGTCTTCATTCCCCAGACAATGCCAGTAGTGCTGATATCCGTCTGGACCGTCTAAGTTAAATTTCTTTCATCGGAAAATATCACAGAAGTCCATTCTGTAGTCCAGGACATGTGCTCCTTAGCCCACGGTAAACGGTTATCAATTTGAGCTTGTGTCCACTTAGAATGATGTTTCCGTTTTTCGAAAATGAATTTTTAGATCTTTTAATATAGTTGTAAACTGTTTGTTTTGTCCCATTATTAAGTCCTGCTTGATTTCTTGCCTTTGAAACACTTCCTTTGTTCTTCTTAAGCACACGAACAAGTTTTCTTTCATTACGCTTTATTAGTTTTTTCGGTCTACCAGTCTTCTTTTTCTTTCAATTTTTATAAGGATTTCTGATAAAGTTTGAAACTGTATTGGGGCTCATCTGCAACAATCGAGCAATCTCTCTGACACATTTACCATCGTTTTGATATGCGGAAATTTGGCCTTTTTGAAAATCGTTCAAAGGTTTTCCTTTAGGCATTTATGAGAACGGAGAAACAGCGTAACTTTTAAGTAGATTAGAATTTTTTTGACAGAAAAGGATAAAAGAAAGTACAAAATCACTATTTAACTAAAGAACAACTCACTAAATTAAATATATTAGCAAGTGTCCTTCTACTTTTTTTACGCATCGGAATTTATATCTCCTTTCTATTATTAATATTAGTGGTAGATGTTTAATGTTTGACTAAAATGAAAAAAAAGAGTCATTAAACTAAATCCTCATAAATATCTGGTAGTTGGGAGATAATAAGAGATATTAATTGGTAAAAAAATATTGTCCTTCTATTTTTTTTACGCAGTGTATGAACGTAGAATTATCATTAAATTGAAATAATTGTTAAATTAATTAAAATGATGTTTATTTATAATAAAATTTATGCATACAATCATCATCAGAGCCGATAGGAGGCCATGTTCTTGCAGCATCTGTAAATACATATTAAATGAGAAAAATATTATCACTCGAATACTTGACACTGATTTTGAAAATGAAGGAACTTTATTAAGGTGACAACGAATAATTGCCTTCTATGAAAGTAGAATTATCATTAAATTGAAATAATTGATAAATTAAATAAAATGACGTTTATTTATAATAAAAATTTATGCATACATTCATCATCAGAGCCGATAGGAGGCCATGTTCTTGCAGCATCTGTAAATACATATTATAAGAGAAAAATAATATCACTCGAATAATTGACACTGATTTTGAAAATGAAGCAACTTTTATTAAGGTGGCAACGAATAATTGCCTTCTATGAAAGTAGAATTATCATTAAATTGAAATAATTGATAAATTAATTAAAATGATGTTTATTTATAATAAAAGTTATGCATACATTCATCATCAGAGCCTATAGGAGGCCATGTTCTTGCAGCATCTGTAAATACATATTAAATGAGAAAAATATTATCACTCGAATAATTGACACTGATATTGAAAATGATGGAACTTTATTAAGGTGACAACGAATAATTGCCTTCTATGAAAGTAGAATTATAATTAAATTGAAATAATTGATAAATTAATTAAAATGATATTTATTTATAATAATATTTATGCATACCTTCATCATCAGAGCCTATAGGTGGCCATGTTCTTGCAGCATCTGTAAATACATATTATATGAGAAAAAAATGTTTTCACTCGAATAATTAACACTGATTTTGAAAGTGAAGGAACTTTATTAAGGTGACAACGAATAATTGCCTTCTATGAGAGTAGAATTATCGTTAAATTGAAATAATTGATAAATTAATTAAAATGATGTTTATTTATAATAAAATTTATGCATACATTCATCATCAGAGCCGATAGGAGGCCATGTTCTTGCAGCATCTGTAAATACATATTAAATGAGAAAAATATTATCACTGAATACTTGACACTGATTTTGAAACTGAAGGAAATTTATTAAGGTGACAACGAATAATTGCCTCCTATGAAAGTAGAATTATCATTAAATTGAAATTATTGATAAATTATTTAAAATGATGATTATTTATAATAAAATTTATGCATACATTCATCATCAGAGCCGATAGGAGGCCATGTTCTTGCAGCATCTGTAAATACATATTATAAGAGAAAAATATTATCATTAATTGACACTGATTTTGAAAATGGAGCAACTTTATTAAGGTGGCAACGAATAATTGCCTTCTATGAAAGTTGAATTATCATTAAATTGAAATAATTGATAAACTAATTAAAATGACGTTTTTTTATAATAAAATTTATGCATACCTTCATCATCAGAACCGATAGGAGGCCATGTTCTTGCAGCATCTGTAAATACATATTAAATGAGAAAAATATTATCACTCGAATACTTGACACTGATTTTGAAACTGAAGGAAATTTATTAAGGTGACAACGAATAATTGCCTCCTATGAAAGTAGAATTATCATTAAATTGAAATTATTGATAAATTATTTAAAATGATGATTATTTATAATAAAATTTATGCATACATTCATCATCAGAGCCGATAGGAGGCCATGTTCTTGCAGCATCTGTAAATACATATTATAAGAGAAAAATATTATCACTCGAATAATTGACACTGATTTTGAAAATGGAGCAACTTTATTAAGGTGGCAACGAATAATTGCCTTCTATGAAAGTTGAATTATCATTAAATTGAAATAATTGATAAACTAATTAAAATGACGTTTTTTAATAATAAAATTTATGCATACCTTCATCATCAGAACCGATAGGAGGCCATGTTCTTGCAGCATCTGTAAATACATATTAAATGAGAAAATATTATCACTCGAATACTTGACACTGATTTTGAAACTGAAGGAAATTTATTAAGGTGACAACGAATAATTGCCTCCCTATGAAAGTAGAATTATCATTAAATTGAAATTATTGATAAATTATTTAAAATGATGATTATTTATAATAAAATTTATGCATACATTCATCATCAGAGCCGATAGGAGGCCATGTTCTTGCAGCATCTGTAAATACATATTATAAGAGAAAAATATTATCACTCGAATAATTGACACTGATTTTGAAAATGGAGCAACTTTATTAAGGTGGCAACGAATAATTGCCTTCTATGAAAGTTGAATTATCATTAAATTGAAATAATTGATAAACTAATTAAAATGACGTTTTTTATAATAAAATTTATGCATACCTTCATCATCAGAACCGATAGGAGGCCATGTTCTTGCAGCATCTGTAAATACATATTAAATGAGAAAAATATTATCACTCGAATAATTGACACTGATATTGAAAATGATGGAACTTTTTTAAGGTGACAACGAATAATTGCCTTCTATGAAAGTAGAATTATAATTAAATTGAAATAATTGATAAATTAATTAAAATGATGTTTATTTATAATAATATTTATGCATACCTTCATCATCAGAGCCTATAGGAGGCCATGTTCTAGCAGCATCTGTAAATACATATTATATGAGAAAAATGTTTTCACTCGAATAATTGACACTGATTTTGAAAAATGAAGGAACTTTATTAAGGTGACAACGAATAATTGCCTTCTATGAAAGTAGAATTATCATTAAATTGAAATAATTGATAAATTAATTAAAATGATGTTTATTTATAATAAAAGTTATGCATATCTTCATCATCAGAGCCTATAGGAGGCCATGTTCTTGCAGCATCTGTAAATTCATATTAAATGAGAAAAAATATTATCACTCGAATAATTGACACTGATATTGAAAATGATGGAACTTTATTAAGGTGACAACGAATAATTGCCTTCTATGAAAGTAGAATTATAATTAAATTGAAATAATTGATAAATTAATTAAAATGATGTTTATTTATAATAATATTTATGCATACCTTCATCATCAGAGCCTATAGGAGGCCATGTTCTTGCAGCATCTGTAAATACATATTATATGAGAAAAATGTTTTCACTGAATGATTTTGAAAATGAAGGAACTTTATTAAGGTGACAACGAATAATTGCCTTCTATGAGAGTAGAATTATCATTAAATTGAAATAATTGATAAATTAATTAAAATGATGTTTATTTATAATAAAATTTATGCATACATTCATCATCAGAGCCGATAGGAGGCCATGTTCTTACAGCATCTGTAAATACATATTAAATGAGAAAAATATTATCACTCGAATACTTGACACTGATTTTGAAAATGAAGGAACTTTATTAATGTACAACGAATAATTGCCTTCTATGAAAGTAGAATTATCATTAAATTGAAACAATTAATAAATTAATTAAAATGATGTTTATTTATAATAAAAGTTATGCATACCTTCATCATCAGAGCCTATAGGAGGCCATGTTCTTGCAGCATCTGTAAATACATATTAAATGAGAAAAATATTATCACTCGAATAATTGACACTGATATTGAAAATGATGGAACTTTATTAAGGTGACAACGAATAATTGCCTTCTATGAAAGTAGAATTATAATTAAATTGAAATAATTGATAAATTAATTAAAATGATGTTTCTTTATAATAATATTTATGCATACCTTCATCATCAGAGCCTATAGGAGGCCATGTTCTTGCAGCATCTGTAAATACATATTCTATGAGAAAAAATTTTTAACTCGAATATTTTACACTGATTTTGAAAATGAAGAAGATTTGTCAAGGTAACAATTAATTGTATGAAAGTAGCTCACTTATCATTAATTTGAAATAATTGATAAATTAATTAACATGAGCTTAATTAATTAAAGAACTTAATTAATTTAATGAAGTTAATTAATTAATTTAAACTTATCATTTAATAATATTTCATTAATATCAATTTAATTTTATCATTAGTTTGAAATAATTGATAAATAAATTAACATGAACTTAATTAATTAATTTAATGAACCTAATTCAATGATAAAGTTAATTAATTAACTTAATGTACCTAGTTCATTAAGTTGTTTAATTAATTAATTGAAACTTATCATTTAATAATATTTCATTAATATCAATTTAATTTTATTATTAAAATGAAATAATTTAAAAATTAATTAAAATGATGATTAATCAATTCCTTCTATTAGCTCACACTCTACCTATACATATCTTGTTCAAATTTTCAATCGTTCATAAAGTACTTTTTATTCATCCATTCAAGTTCAAATACATTTTTTTAAACTTGTAGCAGATGTTAATAAAGTTTTTTCAAATATTAATTCAGTAATTGAAATTAATTAATTAATTTTTGTTTTTTTAGATTTAAGTTGCATATATCTAATAGATGGCGCCAGATAAAATTAAAAAAATGAATGAAATTTATTTATAAAAGACTATCTGCAATATAGTGGAAAAAAAGTAGGAGTTGACTTTAAAATTTTTTTTTATTACTTGTTTTTAGCAATAAAATTTAAACTTACGTTCATCAGGATAGCCGATGGGTGGCCATGTTCTAGCAGCATCTGGAAATAAATTATATAAGTGAGAAAAATATTATCACTCGAATAATTGACATTGATTTTGAAAATGATGGAACTTTATTAAGGTGACAACGAATAATTGCCTTCTGTGAAAGTAGAATGATCATTAAATTGAAATAATTGATTAATTAATTAAAAATGATGTTTCTTTATAATAATATTTATGCATACCTTCATCATCAGAGCCTATAGGAGGCCATGTTCTTGCAGCATCTGTAAATACATATTCTATGAGAAAAATTTTTAACTCGAATAATTGACACTGATTTTGAAAATGAAGAAGATTTGTCAAGGTAACAATTAATTGTATGAAAGTAGCTCACTTATCATTAATTTGAAATAATTGATAAATTAATTAACATGAGCTTAATTAATTAATGAACTTAATTAATTTAATGAAGTTAATTAATTAATTTAAACTTATCATTTAATAATATTTCATTAATATCAATTTAATTTTATCATTAGTTTGAAATAATTGATAAATAAATTAACATGAACTTAATTAATTAATTTAATGAACCTAATTCAATGATAAAGTTAATTAATTAACTTAATGTACCTAGTTCATTAAGTTGTTTAATTAATTAATTGAAACTTATCATTTAATAATATTTCATTAATATCAATTTAATTTTATTATTAAAATGAAATAATTTAAAAATTAATTAAAATGATGATTAATCAATTCCTTCTATTAGCTCACACTCTACCTATACATATCTTGTTCAAATTTTCAATCGTTCATAAAGTACTTTTTATTCATCCATTCAAGTTCAAATACATTTTTTTAAACTTGTAGCAGATGTTAATAAAGTTTTTTCAAATATTAATTCAGTAATTGAAATTAATTAATTAATTTTTGTTTTTTTTTAGATTTAAGTTGCATATATCTAATAGATGGCACCAGATAAAATTAAAAAAATGAATGAAATTTATTTATAAAAGACTATCTGCAATATAGTGGAAAAAAAGTAGGAGTTGACTTTAAAATTTTTTTTTATTACTTGTTTTTAGCAATAAAATTTAAACTTACGTTCATCAGGATAGCCGATGGGTGGCCATGTTCTAGCAGCATCTGGAAATAAATTATATAAGTGAGAAAAATATTATCACTCGAATAATTGACATTGATTTTGAAAATGAAGAAACTTAAAGTGACAAATCGACAAAGAATAATTACTTTATAGCTGAATTATCATTAGTATCAATGACAATAAAGGAATTATCATTTAATTGAAATAATTGGCAATTTAATTTTAAAAATGATTTTATTTTTAATAATAAAATTTATGCATACCTTCATCAGGATAGCCTGCAGGAGGCCATATTATATCAGCGTCTGGAAATACATATTAAATGAGAAACATATTATCACTCGAATTATTGACAAAGATTTTGAAACTTCTGAAACTTTATCAAGGTAACAAGAAATAATTTCCTGGTATGAAAGTAGCTCATTTATCATTTAAATTGGTATAATTAATAAATTAATTAAAAAGATGTTTCTTTATAATAAAATTTATACTTACTTTCATCATCAGAGCCGATAGGAGGCCATGTTCTAGCAGCGTCTGGAAATACATATAAAATAAGAAAAATATTATCACTCGAATAATTGACAATGATTTTGAAAATGAAGAAACTTTATTAAGGTAGCAAGGAATAATTGCTTTGTAGTGGAATTATCATTAATATCAATGAAAGTAGCTGATTTATCATTAAATTGAAATAATTATTAGATTAATTAAAATGATGTTTATTTATAAAAAATTTATGCATACCTTCATCATCAGAGCCGATAGGAGGCCATGTTCTTGCAGCATCTGTAAATACATATTAAATGAGAAAAAATATTATCACTCGAAAAATTGACGCTGATTTTGAAAATAAAGGAACTTTATTAAGGTGACAACGAATAATTGCCTTCTGTGAAAGTAGAATGATCATTAAATTGAAATAATTGATTAATTAATTAAAATGATGTTTCTTTATAATAAAATTTATACTTACTTTCATCATCAGAGCCGATTGGAGGCCATGTTCTAGCAGCATCTGGAAATGCATATAAAATGAAAGAAATTTCACTCAAATATGTTTTAATAATAAAAGATATGTTGAAATATAGTTTTACATCAAAGGTTTCACAAAACCAATAAATCACTTTTTATATAAAATCCGTAATTAATTAACTCTAGCAATGAAATATTTGTTGACATTTATAATTAATACTTAAGTTACATTCTTCTTGTATAAAATTTTGATTATCATATGATTGTAGAGCAATTATTTATGAAGAAAATCAACATTTATTTATAACAAAAATTAATAAAGATGAAAATATATGAATTTCACAAAAAAAAAACTATTTCAATGAAGGCATTATAAATAAATTGAAAAGTGTATATTTAAATAAAATTTGTACTAAGATTCATCAGGAATTTTACTGAATGTTCATTCTATATTAAGAATCTGGCTATAAATATTTTATGAGAAAATTCATCGATATTTTCGTAACAAATTTTAACTGATAGATTTTTAAAGTATCTTTAAAGTATCTATTTTAAAGTATATATCTATTTAAAGTATAAAGTATCTGTATAGAATATATCTATTACTTGCTAAAATATTTTTTTAAAAATAGTTATACAGTATTACAGCAATTTATTATTTTTATTTCATTTCGAATACAGCTTTTTGACAGCTAATTTTAATTTATGGTTCGGTTAATTTTTATTTTAGCTAGATATCAACTTTGCATATTAGAATTGAAGATGAAACAAAAAATTAAATAAATAGTCAATGATGATATATAAAATATTTGATTAAATTGCCTGACATCATGTGATAATAAGATTTATCGAAAAACGTATTAAGTATCATTCTTTTTATTAAATTATAAAAAATAGAATTTGTAATAAAAGATATCAAAAAAATTAGCTTTTATATAACAACGCCTTTTTATAAAATTAAATACGTCTACTTCATACGATTATTTTTTTATTTTCATTATTGGATATTATCATAATCTTCAATAGCACGACAGCCCAGAGTGGATCAAGGCTTTCCTTTGAAGATATTTCCATGCATTCCTCTGGGTGACCATGGTCCCTTCAACTCTTAAACTTTAGTACAGCAAAGTCTATTCCAACTGCGTCTATCCAGCGCAGCCAGGGTCATCCTTTTCCTCTTTGTCCCTGTGGCTTTGCCAAAACGAACCTTTTTTTACAGGGTTTAAATCATTCATTCTAAATGCATGAGCAACCCAGTTTAATCTATTGGTCTTAATAAATATAATATCTGGATCTTTTAGCATATATATATATTTCTGCGTTGTACCGTCTTCTCCAACAATCACTTTCCCTAACTTCTTCAACTACAGCCCTTAAAATCTTCCGCTCAAATAGACCCAAATGGGCCTCATCAGATCTTTCAAAGTCCAAGTTTCAGAGCCATAGAACAAAATAAGTCTAATAAGGCTTTCATACAACAAGAATTTAGTTTTCTACTTATGAACTGTGATATCTGGATATTATAGTAATAAACATATTAATGATGTGTTGATGATTTCAAAAAAAAAAAAAAAAAAAACTCTTTCAAAAGCACTTTTCTTCAGAAGACTGAAGATGAAATTCAGTAATTTTCATATAGTATATACTTATTTCAAAATATCAAATAGCTGTAGAATATAAAAAGGATATGTCTAACGAACACAACAATATAATTTCTTCTTTTCGTTCATTGATATATTAGTGATTTATTACATTAAATATTTTTAATAAAAATTAATTAATTTATATTAATTAGTTTTTTATTTAATTTGATATATTAATTAATTTGTTACTGTTTTCATTTTAAAGAGTTACATCATCTTATGACTTTTCGTTTCGAAAGAATTAAATAATTAAGGACTGATAAATACAGGAAAACATGTGATAAGCTCTTTGCAGTTATTGTATGGGGTTAAAGCATCTCTCTAGTGTTTGTTAAACAATTTCAATATATTTCATTATGAATTCATCACATGTACTACCATGAAATATTATCAGTTTTATAAAAACAGCATTGCTCAAATGGGCAAATCGTTCCCTTCAAATGATAACAATTTCATCTGATAATTCCAGGTGAGAGTTAATGTGGCTTCGTTCACTACATGAAACCTGCCCATTGAAAGGAAAAAAAAAGTAAAAAATAATGATTTTAAATAATTTAAAGAATATCATAATTGCAAGTTCTTATCAATGCTCAGTTGTTGTTTTTTTTTTTACAAATTCTATTTTCACATGAGTAAGAAAACAATAAAAATTTCAAACAGTGAACCAATTGAACAAAAATTATGTACATACCTTCATCGGCATAGCGTCCAGGAGGAATGGTTATGTCCGCAGAAACTGGAAAAAAGTGTATTTTGAGAAAAATTTGTTGATGGATCTATCTGGAATTTTGAATAATAGATAATATATATATATATATATATATATATATATACAATTACTTTAATGGATATTATTAGCAGAATGTGTTTAATACAAATATGCAAATAAGGAGAACGTATTCGATAAAATCCATTTCCTTCATTGATGTGAAATCTTAATTTCGACTACGGAAAACTTTATGTAAGAAAATTTATATTTTATTAATGGATATTATTAGAAATTAATGGATATTATTAGCATAATGTGCTTAATAAAAACATCCAAATAAGGAGAAGGTATTCGATAAAATCTATTTCCTTTCATTGATGTGAAATTTTGAATAATAGATAAAAAAAATATAATTAATTACTTTAATGAATATTATAAGCAGTTTAATTTTGAATAATAGATAGAAAAAATATAATTAATTATTTTAATTTATATTATTAGCAGAAATTTTCAATAATAGATTTAAAAATAGTTAATTAATTTAACAGATATTATTAGCAGAATAATTTTGAATAATGGATAGAAAAATATAATTAATTACTTTAATGCATATTATTAGCAAAATAATTTTGAATGATGGATGAAAAAATATATAATTAATTACTTTAATGGATATTATTAGCAGAATAGTTTTGAATAATAGATAAAAAAAAATATAATTAATTACTTTAACGGATATTATTAGCATAATAATTTTGAATAATAGATTAAATATATAAAATAGATATAATATATTAAATTATATATATATAATTTAATATATATATATATATATATATATATATATATATATATATATATATATATAAATTACTCTAATTGATATTATTAGCAGAATAATTTGAATAATAGATAAAAAATATAGTTAATTACTTTAACGGATATTATTAGCAGAATAATTTTGGAATAATGGATAAAAAAAATATAGTTAATTACTTTAACGGATATTATTAGCAGAATAATTTTGAATAAGGGATAAAAAACATAAATAATTACTTTAACGGATATTAGCAGAATAATTTTGAATAAGGGATAAAAAATATAATTAATTACTTTAACGGATATTAGCAGAATAATTTTGAATAAGGGATAAAAAATATAATTAATTACTTTAACGGATATTAGCAGAATAATTTGAATAAGGGATAAAAAAATATAATTAATTACTTTAATGGATAATATTAGCAGAATAATTTTTGAATAATGGATGGAAAAAATATAATTAATTATTTTAACGGATATTATTAGCAGAATAATATTATAAATATTATAACTGATATTATTATCAGAATAATTTTGAATAATAAATAAAAAAATACAATTAATTACTTTAACGCATATTATTAGCAGAATATGCTTGATAAAAATATCCAAATAAGGAGAATAATATTTGATAAAAATCCTATCTATTTAAAATATAAATTCTAAAATAGATATTTAATTTAAATATTTGAATTTGAAATGAAGCAAATAAATATTAATGCATATAAATACATATGAAATATAATATATATATATATATATATATATATGTATATATATATATATATATATATATATATATATATATATATATATATATATATATATATATATATATATATATGATATATAAGAAATATAAGTGCAATTGATATAACAATAAGATGATAGCACATTTTTTTTTTTTTAAAATGATAGCATCTTAAAAATATGATATTAGGTTAAAAAAAAGAAATCATTATATTTTACATGAACTTCAAGACTTTATTTAACATGTTTCGGGATTACCAATTGCGTGGTGGGTAAGTGGCTAGCGCTCTGATCTTTGATATCCTAGGCTTCAGGTTCGAATCCTAGGTGTGGCATGGATGTTTATGAGTGGTTCGAATCCACTTTAAACCAAAGGTCCTGGTCTGCTTAGCCTTCTTGTGCACAAGATGCCCGTAGAGCGACAAGCCAAATCAAATCATAACTGAATGGACCAAAACAAAAACAGCACAAGAAATTTTTTAGTGCGAAATGTCACCTTTCCAACGAGCATAAATCTGAAATTGTTTGATCGATACTTTACGAAATAATGGATTTCTTTTCCTCAACCTGAGATTATTTTTTAAAATTATTATTTAGTTACAATAAATGAGGAATTCATTGGATACGATTTTTATTTTTGCAAAATTTCAATACTTACAGTCATCGTCACTACCAATTGAGGCCATGTACGGTCAGCATCTGAAAATAAACATTTAAATAGAAAGATACTTAATGCACGACTGATATTTAAAAAAAAAAAACAATTGCAAAACAATACATTCAATAATTTTAAAATGTGACATTGGATATTCACAATACATATTTATTGATTTCATTTTCATTTCTTGCTAATGTTCATTAACTTGCATAATTCTAATTTGAAATAATAGTGATAGTTTAAATTTCAATTTTTCCGTTATTTTAATTTTTCATTTTTTGAAATAGTATTGATATTTTTGAAGAATATCATAAAAATAAGAAATAATAAAACAAGTAATATAAAAACAAATTTTTTAAAGTCAATTCCTTCTTTTGTTCACTATATTGCAGAAAGCTCCTTTATAAATAATTTTCATTCATTGTTTTTAAAGTTTATCTGGCGCCATCTATGGGTAGATACATGTAACTTAAATCTAAAAAAAAATGAATTAATTAAATTTAATTACTGAATTAATATTTGAAAAAAATGCATTAACATCAAGTGTCATCCACTACAAGTTAAAAAAATGTATTTGAACTGAGTGGATGAATAAGAAGTATTTTATTAACGACTGAAAATTTGAACAACATATATATACGGGAGAGTGTGAGCTAATAGAAGGAATTGAAAAAAAAAAGAACAGCAATCTTGAATTACAGCAAAATAATAAAAGCAAATATAATAAAAGCAAATACATACGATAAAAATAATAAAAGCAAATATATTAGGTTATATTTCCAATTTAATTAAAAACTTTTGGATCATTTAAAATTAAAAATATAGAATACATTAACAAGAATACTCAAATACGATCATTTCAAATTTCAAACGTAAAAATTAAGAATAATAATACCCAGAAAAATAAGCTAAATTAAAATCAGACGATTTTTTTATATTATTGCCAATTTGCAGTTACATTATTTTAAAAATTGAATAATATATATTAAATGAATAATAAAAATATTTGATAATAAATAAAAATAATTAATAATTAAATGAATAAATTAAAATCAGACGATTTTTTATATTATTTCCAATTTGTAGTTACATTATTTTAAAAATTGAATAATATATATTAAATGAATAATAAAAATATTTGATAATAAAATAATAGTAATTAATAATTAAATGAATAAAAATAATTATTATTTGAATGAATAAAATAATTAATAATCGTTAATTTATTATTAATTAGTTATGAGAAAAAGAGGTTATTAACTAATTATTAATTAATTAATGATGAGCAAATGAGAAGAAAGAGCAGCGTGAATATATGAATATTTCTTCCATATAAAACTAAAATTAATTAATTAAATTTAATAAATGAATTAATATTTGAAAACTGTATTAGCATCCAGTGTGATCCATTACAAGTTAAAAATGTATTTGAACTTGAGTGGAGGAATAAAAAGTATTTTATGAACGATTGAAAATTTGGACAAGATATATATAGGGAGAGTGTGAGATAATAGAAGGAATTGATTAATCATCATTTTAATTAATTTTTAAATTATTTCAGTTTAATAATAAAATTATAGGGAGAGTGTGATATATATACATAGGGAAAGTGTGAGGAATTTAAATAAAAAAAAAAATGAGTTTTCTAATAAAAAAATGAATGAAATATTTTATTTAGCAACATGTTGACCATTAAAACCATTACTTGCTTTAAATCGCACTTTATTAATTAAGTTTAAATAAAACCCCTGATTACTTTCGTCAGGATAGGTTACAGGAGGTATAAATACGAATTTGAAAATTAACATTTGATGACAAACATTAAGTTAAATTGTCGCGTGAAAAGACTATAAATTAAATAAGCTTAGTGTGATCTTTCTTTAAATAAAACCCGTTTTTTTCTTTAATTATTTAGAGCATTACTTTAAGTTCTTTCTGTATAAAACTATTTATTGAATTGATATTTTAAATTTACCATCATTTTAATTTTAATTTTTAACAAGTATGTAATCTTTTTCTTAAAATTAAGCAATAGGTTTAAACCGCTATGAAACCATTCATTCATAAATTATATTGTTGTTCTGATGTAGCACAGGCAATACAGAGACAGTTAATTTTTATGCCATAAGCAAACGCTGCACCGCTCTTACCTCATTTAGCTCTACCCAGGGGGCATGTATAGCTTGAGGATATGATGCGAACATGAGTAACACAACCTCCACAACGCTCTATTAATTATTAAGTTATAATATAACAAGTAATTTTAAAAGAAAATTTTAAAGTCAATTCCTACTTTTTTTTTCACTCTATTGCAAAAAGTCCTTTATAAATAATTTTCATTCATTTTTTTTAAGTTTATCTGGTTCCATCTATTGGTAGATATATGCCACTTAAATCTAAAAAAAACTAAAATTAATTAATTAAATTTAATTAATTAATGAATTAATATTTGAAATAACTGTATTGGTATCCAGTATCATCCACTAAAATTCAAACAAAAATGTATTTGAACTCGAGTGGATGAATAAAGAGTATTTTATGAACGATGGAAAATTTGAACAAGATATATATAGAAAGAGTGTGAGCTAATAGAAGGAATTGAAAAATAATACGTAATTTCTTTTTAACTTTTTGAAATATTATTTCTTTCGAAAAACACTAATTCACATAACACAAAATTTGTCAATTTCGACGACAGATTTATTCTAAGTTGTCGACACCATGTCTGTCTCTTCAGAAAACAATTATATCTACACTTAAAATAATTACTTCAGCTTTACATGTATTTCGAAAGAAGAAAAAGATACAAAAAAAATTTATATCATATTGATTTTAGTTTGATTTAGAGCGAAATCCAGACATTAGAAACATTTGTAAAAAATTTTAGAAATTATTTAATAATTTTTTTTATATAAAGTTAACGAAATTAACGAAGGAAAGTTTTCAAAGAAATTACTTTTTTTTTTTTTAAATAAAAACAATTAACCTTTACATTTAATGATTGATAAATTATCTATTTTCAATTCCTTCTATTAGCTCACACTCTCCCTATATATATCTCTTGTTCAAATTTTCAATCATCCATAAAATACTTTTAATTCATTCCACTAGAGTTCAAATACATTTTTTCCAACTTGTAGTAGATGAGAATGGATGTAATACAGTTTTTCAAATATTAATTCATTCATTAAATTTAATTTTTTGTCTGTTAGTTCAGTCCTCTCTTTTCAAATTTCTTAGTAAATTTATTTCATTATTTGAACATGAATGCTTATCTAAAATGCATAGATAGCATTAATCATCTACGTTTTGAACGGAGTCTTCATTATTTGAACATGAACGCTTATCCAGAATAAATAGATAAAATTAATCATCTATACGTTTGGAACGGAGTCTTTTAAAATTTAAGAAAAAACATAAAAATAAATTCTTTTTAATATGTTTACATTATAATTACTTTTAAAAAACCCTTTAATCTTATACAACATTTATTTTTCGGTGATTTTCAGTTCACAAATTTAAATCATCATAAGGAAATATGTTTTTTTTTATTTACTACTGTGTCCAAAATGTAAAAAATTCCAATTTTCAATTTAAATTTATTGGGAATACGGTATTTCATTTTTTTTTTTTTTTTTTTTTTTTTTTTGTTTTTTGGTTGTTGGCACTGTCCTTGATATCTGTGTGAAATTTCACGTCAAAATATTCAATGCTGCATGACTTACGCTTGGTTTTGTGAGATGCTAAAAATGATTCCGGCGACTTTTGAAATGCCTGAATTCATTGAGCAAAGAACTTGCATTAAGTTTTGTTTGCGGAAACGTACAGTATGATGCAGAAGGCATTCGGAGAGCATTCCGATATCGGAAGGAAATGTTTAGAAGTGGTATAAACAGTTCAAAGAAGGCAAAAACGCGTTGAAGACGAAGAGCTCCTCTGGTCTACCCTCACCCTCAACCGACGAAGCTCAAGTCCAAAAATTAAAGATTTGGTACTTGCAAACCGTTGAATTAGAGACCTTGCTGATGATGTTGGAATTTCAAAAGGATCGGTCCATTCCATTTTGGGCCTCAAACGAATCAAATCTCGATTAGTACCGAAAACATTGAATGCGCGAGCTCACACTACGTTGATTCTTCGTGATTCTTTCACCAAAAAGGAAACCCATATCGTTCCACAACCACCGTATTAACCGCGTGCGACTTCTGGCTATTCCCTAAACTCAAAAGACCACTCCGGGAAACCGTTTTGAGACGATTGAAGAGATTCAGCACGCGCTTTGAAGGCCGTCCCTGCCGATGACTTTTAGCATGCATTGGGGATTGAAAAAAACTTGGCACAAGTGCATTGTGTCCGGAGGGGATTACTTTGAAGGCGATGAAATAAGTTTGGTAGAATAAATAAAGAGTTTTTGAAAAAAAAATTGGTCTTACTTTTTGGGCGAAGTAGTAATCTTATATAACATTTATTTTTCGGTGATTTTCAGTAAACAGATTTAAATCATCATGAGGAAAAATGCTTTTTATTCAATTCCTTCTATTAGCTCACACTCTCCCTATATATATCTTGTTCAAATATTCGATCGGTAATAAAATATTTTTATTCATCCACTCAAGTTCAAATACATTTTTTAAACTTGCAGTGGATGACATTTGATGTTAACACAGTTTTTTCAAATATTAATTCATTCATTAAATTTGATTAATTGATTTTATTTTTTTTTTAGATTTAAGTTGCATGTATCTACCAATAGAAGGCGCCAGATAAACTTTAAAAAATGAATTAAAATTATTTATAAAGGACTTTCTGCAATAGAGTGAAAACAAAGTAGGAATTGACTTTAAAAAAATTTTATATTACTTGTTTATGAATTTGCAGTTATGAGTTCCCAGAAAAAATTAAATTATATTCTGCGAACTCATGATACTCGCATCTTGGAACATCTAATAAAACAGGTTATAATATGAATATAAAAATATCTATAGTAGGTCTAATCTAGTGGGGAATATATAATGTTATATGCGGCCCGCTGAGTTAGGATGCATTTCCAAAGTTTCTCCAAGATCATTTGGGTGGTCCACCCCTGCATTAGATTATTAAAAGATGTTTAGATAAATATGATAATAATTAGATTATTAAATAGACTCTTAGTTGAAGTTGTTAGTGCTTTTGCTTCAACTTACACCTGCGAATCGTTTTTTTTTCTAAAAATGAAATTGACCCAACACAAAACTCGCTCAAACATAACGGAGGCTCATCTGCAACACCCATTGCGATGTGCAAATACCCAAATTGTGATTGATTTGCAGTAGCTAAGTGAAAGAATGGAGAAACAAATATGGCACTAGTAAAATGAATATTTTTTTAGTGATTTCATTTTTTTTTTTTTTCGTTGATATTTATATATTTTTTATATTCCATTTCACTATGATTATATTATCTATGCTTGCATGTTAGAATAATAAACAGAAAAATAATAACTCATTATGTTTTAATTTTTGACTCCAAAACATGTCTATAGTGGGTCTCAATCTAATAGGGGATATATAATTTTCTATGCGGCCTGCAAAGTTAGGATGCATTTCAAAGTAGCCCGGTTCGCCACCCCTGCATTAGATGTTTCAATATGATATTTAGATAAATACGATAATAATTAGACTATTAAATCGATTATCCATGATTTGTTAGGTTATTAGATTATTAAATTATCGATTCTCAATTTATAGATTTAAATAATCGATTCTCAATTTATAGGTTTTATTTTTCTTCCTAATGTAGCTGGCAAACACTTAGTCTTGGCTGCCTTAAGGCAAGCGCTGCACAGACTTTACTCACTTTGCATTACCCAGGGGGCGCGTGTAACTTGAAGATTAGCCACGGATGCGGAGTAACACTACCTCCGCAACTCTCTGCCATCCTATTTGACCGGTACCTACGGTTTAAAGTGGATTCCGAACCACTACAAACCTCCATGGCACCGCCGGGACTCGAGCCCGAAACCTGTGGTACCGAGCGCTAGCCACTCGACCATTCAGGCCCCTAAATCATCATAAGTAAAAATGCTTTTTTATTGGCATTATAATTATACTAGAAGCATTGAGAAGTTGAAGATCATCCTTACCAAAGCGGTTGATGTCCAGGAGGGATGAAGGGTCAGGAGTCGTGGTCAACCCTGAGGTGAACAGGAGGTAGAGGGAGTGAATTCGCGGCTGCCATGTTTGTCCTGCGGATACCAAAGGCCCAGGATTTATAAGCTGGACAGAACCTCCTTTTATGATCTTTTTTTTAATGTTTACGTGCAGAATAAGTGATTTTTATCGAGATTACAAACTTATACGTTTCAGTACGAGACGGTTCGATATTTGATCCAGTGCTGACTTTTTTTTTTCCCTATTATTTTGCTGACGTCTTGGCGGTGGCTGAGGGTGAACTCATGTTTTTCTCATTTTAATCCATGCACACAGAATGTTTAGGTCAACTATCAAGTTATTTTTGGATAATTAAAGGCGATAATAATAAAAAAAAATGTATATAGCATTTTATTTCCGAAATTTTTCTGAAAACAGTTTTTTAAAAAAAAAATCAGAAAATTTTACACATTATTTACATTGAGATATTAATATGAATTATTTATATCCTTACATTATTTATATGAATTTCTTATATTTTTTATAAGAATTCCTTATATTCTTATATTATTTATAAGAATTTCTTATATCCTTACATTATTTATAAGAATTTCTAATATTATTTACAGGGGTTATCAAAATAAGGGAAACACTGATGAATAAAAGTGACATTTTTGAATGCGCTTCGTAAGCATTAAAACATAATAATACCAGCTACCAGTTTTTTTTTTTTTTAAATAGAAATGTATGTATTCTGATAGTATGTGGTAGCTTTAATGAAGTGGTAGTATGTTTTAGGTGGATCTGTCATGATATGGGCGGCCGTGTCGTGGTTTTCTGATGGCCCAATCGTAACCCTGAAAGGAAGGATCACTGAGGGAGAAGTATAGAGAAATTTTAGCTAACCAAGTCCATCCTATGATGTAAACTTTGTTTCCTGCAGGAGATGGAATTTTCCAGGATGATAATGCACCCATCCGTGAAGTGGGACTTGTCCAATCATGATTTGATAACACGAGGATGAAATTAAACATCTACCTTGACCCGCACAGTCACCCGACCTCAATATCATTGAACCGTTATGGTCTATTTTAGAGCGTTCTATATGGAATAGATATCCTCCACCAGCATCTCTCAGAACTCTCACAATATATCCATGAAGAATGGTGCAATATTCCTCTAAACACTATTCAGAACTTGTATGAATCGATTCCTAAGCGAATCCAAGCTGTATTATATGCCAAAAGCGGTCCATCATACTAAAAAGGATTCTTTATAAATCTAGTTTCCATTATTTCGATAAACCTGTATATTGCATGAGCAACTTACGAAGGTGAAAACGCCTCGATTTGTTTTAAAAATTTGATATATTTATTGAAATTTTTGTAAAAATTGAAAAAAATTTTTAATTGTTTTTAAAAGTTAAATAATTACGAATTTAGAATCCATTTTGAAATTTTAATTTTAAATCGTTTTGGTTAAGTACGACATATAATAAAACATATAAAGGACAATTTGAATAGCAAAACTGCTTAAAGTTTATAAATTCTAACATTGGAGTTCTGAAATGCCAAAAAGTGTTTATTCATTTCGATGTCTTCCTTATCATTTGGTTATAAATCTCTAAACAGCTTTCTTATCTTAACTTTATAAACTTACTAGAGTGTTATTATATAAGACTTGTCAGCAATTCATGTATTATCAACAATAAGTGTAAAAATTATTCTTACAGGATTAAAAAGTTTTGTTTTACAGCATTAAGAATTGTATCTTTGTTAATGTTATCCTTTGTATTTTATTGTGAACAAAAAAATTTCTTTTCTACAATGACTACTTTTAATCAAATGGCCAAAAATCAATTAAAATCTATTTTATTGTTTGTTCTAATGCAGCTGACAAACTCTTAAACAATTGTCTTTGATGATTTAAGGCAAGGGCTGTTCCGACGTTACTCACTTAGCATTACCCAGGAGGTGCGTGTAGCTTGAAGATAAGCTACGGACGCGGAGTGACACTACCTCCGCAAAGCTCACGTTAGACCGGGGCCTACGGTTTAAAAAGTGGATCCCGAACCACGACAAACACCATTCTGACAAACACCATTCTGTATATAAAATTTAATCGTAAATTGGGAAGGATTCCATAAGAAAAAGCTTATCTTAGAGGAAAAAGCTTCTCTTTTATGAAAATCTTAATGACACCAAAAATGAATAACTATAATTAAGAAGCATAAAAAATAATATAAACCTGATTAAGTGTAGTTTTTATTTCTGTGATCTGTTTGGTCTGCCACAATAAAAGTGATTAAAAAATCAATCAAAATTTAAGAATTTTCAGAAAAGTAATCGAAAAATTGTTACAAATTAATTTTTTTAAATAAAAAAAATATTGCAGGACTAAAAATTTCCAAAGTTCTGTTGATTTTTAACCCACTTGGTAGGCATCTAGACCAAGCCCCCAAGGGCGCAGCTTCTGTTGTGATGGAGCACCCGTAGGTAGAAGTCTGACTTGGCTCCGTGGCGCTGACATTTTTACGGGGTAAGGTGCTTAATACTACGCTCAACGCTCTCACAGTCATATGAGACCGGGACCAACGGCTTAAAGTGGATTCCGAACCACGACAAATGTTTGATCCATGGCACCGAACGCAAGAGAGCTGGTCAATCGACCATTCAGGTTCTAATTCCTCCAAAGTTCTTCAGGATACATCAATGCGGGGTGGCCAACTTTTCGCGATGCACTTACCAACTATTCAGGAAATAATGTTTATAGTCGCGTGGGGAGAGAAATAAATTAAAGGATACATTTTGCAGAGTTTTTGAAAAGATAATAAATTAAGACGAAATTTTGAAGAAATGAAATTAGAATATATTGGATTAAAATTTCTATTTCTAATTTACACAATCATTTGAATAATTCACACTTGTTACTGTTTCAAATTTATTAATAAGTTGCATTTTTTGCACTAAATTCTTTAAACAGGGATCACATTTTGTTGATTTAAATAAATAATGTGCATACACTATTTATCAATTTGTCATTCTGAGGAACTGATTGGAAGAGTGTCTAGTGCTTTTGGCGCTCGGTGCCACAGGTTTCGGGTTCGAGTCCTGGCGGTGCCATGAATGTTCGCAGTGGTTAAGAATCCACTTTAAGCCGTAAGTCCCGATCTCACATGACTGCAGAGCGCTGAGCGTAGAGCTAACAACCTTACCCAGTAAAAACAAAACGTCTTGAAACGTCTGCCAGTAGACAGCCAGCCTTGGTCCACCACAGGGTTCTTGCGCCACTGATGATGATGATCGAAAAATCGACCATTTCTTTCTAAAATGGAATGGCCGAGTATCTAGCGCTGTAGCTTTGGGTACGACAGGTTTTGGGTTCGAAACCCGGCGTTGCCATGGATGTTTGTAGTGGTTCGGAATCCACTTTTAAGCCGTAGGTCCCGGTCTCACATGACCGTAGAAGTCACGGAGTCAAGTCAGACTCCTATCTATGGTTATCCCATCACAACAGAATCTGCCCACTTTCCCTTCAACCATGAGTCCATGAGGGTTCGTGGGCTTGGTCTCTAGATGTCTACCAAGTGGGATAAGAAACAGCAACAATATTTGTCATTTTATTTCTATAAACATTTTTTACAAAATTTATTCAGGAAAATTATTTCCAAGCGATATAGAAGGAACAAACAGATTACACAGCATACTAGATTTATAGTTACAGATGTCACTAGTTTTTTAAAGCAATTTTAGATTAAGTAAGTACCATTCCAATATTTAAACGCTTGCAGTTATTTTTCAATGGGATTCATATTTTTTCTAAAATTAAAGGATAAATAAGCAATTAATTTAATTTAATTATTAATGATTACAGTTAATTAAATGTTGTTCCCGCATGATACTGAATTCGGAATTCAATTAAATACATTCTATATTTTTCTATAATTTTCGTGATAGAAATTTAGAAGTTTTAAAAAATATTTTCACAGAATATTATGCGAATATTAGATGAATTTTGATTATTAAATATCACGAAATATCTATTATTAAACTATCTATGTATACCTGCAGAAAATTCTTGTATGGTAAAATTTTTTTTTGCGTGTTTTCAAAGGCATTTTTTTATTTGTAAAATATTTGAAATTGTCTGTAATAAGATCGCAATTAAAAATTCAAAACTTAGATTCAATCATGTTAATAATTGATTTTGCGTTATGTAATTCATCATTCATTTATTTAATTTCAAGGCCAATTGTTATAAAACATTGATTTTGAAAAATAATTTACCAGCATTAAATTATTGTATTTTTAAATATGATGTTGCCATTACTTAAAAGGAAAGTGAACTAAGCGGTCAATAAATCTTTGACTTTTTAAAAACTGCTTAGATCATCTCATGATGTTGTAAACAACTTAACGCCAAATCAACATTTAAAAATTTTGAAAGTTTTCAGGAATTCAGCAAAATGCAGATATAAAAACTGAACAATTTTAATACATAAAGCTGGTATCGCCAATTTTTATTTTAAATCCAAATTTTTTTCAAAATTGTGTTTGGCCATAAAGTTTGCTTTATCCGTAAAGGAATGAAAACCCAGAAAATAATTTCCAGGACGTCCAGTAAATTTATAAAATATAAATTTTTATGTTTATAGTGTGTAGTCTGAATGGCCGAGTGTCTAGCGCTCTGTGCCACAGGCTACGGATTAGAGTTCATGGATTTCGTAGTGGTTCGAAATCCACTTTAAACCGTAGGTCCTTGTCTCATCTGACTGTAAGAGTGTCCCGTTGCCAAGTTAGACTTCTACCTACGGGTGCTCCATCACAACAGAAACTGCCTCCCCCTCTTTCCTTCAACCATGAGTCCATACGGGTTCGTGGACCTGGTCTAGATGTTTACCCAGTGGGATAAGAAACAAAAAAAAAAAAAAACAATAGGAAAATAAATTATTTTCCATGTAGTAATTGTAAAACAAATAAAGCTTGAGGAGTTGAATGTTTTGAAATCACAATTTAAATTTTTTTTTTTTATTCCAATATATTTAAATAGTTTGTAAAATAGTATTTCTGAAAAATTTGTAATATTAGGATCATTTTAGATTTCGTTTTTATTCTCGCCTTTTGATTGTTTATTACAAATTGAAACTCTTTCGTTATTTGTAGAAAATTATAGTAATTTTTTTCAACCTCCGACCAAAAGAACCTCCGACATTTTTATTTAGAAAAAAAAATTTTCAAATTGCTATCAAATGGATACTGATACTGGTAACAATCATCATCATCAGTGATGCAAGAGGCTCATGGTGGACCAAGTCCGTCTGCCTACTGGCAGATTTCGATAAAAAAAAGGAGATATTTATTTCTTTTTAAACACTTTAGATTATAGGTATCCTCACAGCAAAATACTCTACCTAACGTTGAATGGATGTAAGATGACCCTCTCTCATTTCTGAAGTCTTCTGACAAACGTTTCTTAACACAGCAATTTAATGACAGAATTATCTTCCGTCATTTCACATTTCCGTGGTTGCCAAACTCCCTGATCTCATTCCATTGGATTTCTGGGATACCTGAAATCTAAAGTGTAATCTATACTTTAATCCACAATCTACCTGTAATCTATACTTTTAATCCACAAACTACATCCAATTTGAAATATGTTCTCAGACGTCAAGTTCAATAGTTTCCTGTTGCTATGGCACGTGCTTCAGTGCTATACATCATCTGCAGCATGCAATGTGTCCTCATATGTGAAAGATGTCACGTGGCGATTTGTGAAACACATTAAAATGTTTCGCTGTTTGTTGCTTCTCTGTTTTTTGGTTGTTTTCACTTTTCTTCTTGGTCTATCTACGCACTGCGATTTTCGTGCTATAGATACCTTTCCAACTCTATTTATGGTTTTTAACTATAAAATTCACATTCCAACAAAAGAGTAGGTGTTGGCATCTGAAATTTTCGAAATAGTATCACTGTAGCCGTATCTAATAGTTTAACTGATGTTTTTCATATTTATCTTGAGCGCATACCTCAAAATATCTTAAACTTAAATTTTATTCAGTTTTTGTGAATGGTATGATAGCTACGGACTCTCATATCGAGATAGTTTTTTTGTAATCCCCCTGTATTTAAATCGTGATATATTTTCTTAAAAATTATAGGAGTATATTTCCACAATTTCATTATATTATGCTATATCACATTTTTTAATTAATGCATAATTTATAAAGTAATAAATATTTTTTGTTAGAAAATAACAGTCTAAACATATTTGAAATTTTTTTACTTAACTTTTATTTTATATGACTGTTTTCAAACTGTTGTAGATTAACGATGTAATTATTTGTTTCTGACAATAGTGTTATGACTTGCATTCAGACAGCACATTTTATTTCTCTTAAGTATTTACATTTATCTTATTTTAGATATTGATAAAATTTTATAGACAGCTAATATATTGTTTATATTTCGTTAAAATGTAGTGTATATTGGATCACTACCATAATTAAAATGACTAAATGACTTGTTTAAGTCTTTAAAAAAGACTAAGAAGAATAAGGATCCATAGATTTTCAGTTTAAGTTCAAATTTAATATAAATCCAATCTTATTAAAATAAACAAACAAAATACACATTACTAAATAATATTTTTACATAATACTAATTTACAGGATTATGTGAAATTCTTATAGCAATGTACCATTACTACTCGTTAATTGATTAGATACGCAATAAAATAGTAAGGCATAAACATGTTATTAAGCCACGCTCCTGTGGTATAGTTATATTTCCATGTAAAGTTTTACTGAATACTTCAGACATGAAACAAATAAAAATGAAACGCAATAAAATTGTAAGACATAAACATGTTATTAAGCCATGCTCATGTGGTATAATTATCTTTCCATATAAATGTTTACTGAATATTTTAAACATAAAACACTTTTCATTCATCTAAATGATATTACTTTTAATCAATTCATTTACCATATTATAAATTTTATTTGTATTTCTATCAATTACATTAAATTAATATCATTTTCGGAAATTTCGTTCCCTCTTAATCTGATCCTGTTGGATGAGTTTCCCGGAACTTTTCCTGGAATTGATGAGAAACCAGGGTTCCAGGAAATTTTCGCTCTTGCATTTCCTGGGGCGAATGCAGTTCCTCATGGGACCTCTCACGAAGCCTTTTCTGCAGAAGCATCCCTTGACGCACTCTTCCGGGCAGTCTTCAAACTCATTCGTGTACTGATCGCAGGATTTTCGCATCCTATATGGCAATGCTTGAAAACTTCATTTGTTCCACAGTTTTCTGCAAAACACAAGTTGATTAATTGAAGATGATGATTTATCATGCAACAAGATAGGATTCGTCATTTAAGAAAGCCTATCATGGTGGCTTACCTCAACCAACGTTAGATTTCTGGCGCGACAAAAATTAGGGATTCGTATTCAATACAGTGGCATCGAAGACCGCTTAGCTCATGCCCTCTAACCTGGCAAAAGGCCTACTGATGTGTGCATTACCACAGATATGAGAATTTGTAGTTTAACGTCGTTTGTCAGATCTCGAGCCGTATTCTCTCAATTTGGAAACCCAGCTCACTATCCATCAGGCTCAACAGATTAATTAATCTGTTAAATAACACATCACTCAATAAGTCTCCGATAAAGGAAAGAAATAGAAAATATTCTTCAATAATATTGACAACCACCAACATCGCGCCATTCAAGAGATCTAACAATATGAACCGCACGCTAATTTTAAAAGACCTAGGAATATTCTGCTCTAACCTACCTAAATTCAATTTTAAAGTGTTGGACTTTTTCAATTCTCACAATTTTCTTTAATCTCTGGTCATTGCCAATGTTTTCATTCTTTTATGTTTGTCAACACCGGAGATGAGGCCCCTGACGGGGTCAGTGATCTCAATAATCTTCATCATCATCAAGTCTCCAGTCTGACACATTTATAACAGCACTGTTGACAGACCCTTATGATTTCTGCATAGTAGCATCCTTCAAACGATGCATGTCAAAATTTCATGACATTCTGCTAATTAGTTTATAGGTTACAAGGATTTTAGTGACTCCAGTTTTGTAATTTTCAAAACAATGGATAAAAAGAATTTCGTGTGCGATTAAACATGGCTTTTTGATGGTGGAAAATACAGTTGGCTTGATAAGCGTTATGGAGACTCTGTACCAGAAAAATCAACTATTATTGACTAATATGCTGGATTTAAATGCTGTCATACAAACGCCGATGATGCGGAACGCTTTGGTCGCCCAAAATCGGCAGTTGTATTTGAAAACAGAAAAAAGTCCACAAAATAGTTTTGAAAGACATTAAAGTGAAGTTGCGTGAGATAGCTGACACCTTATAAATATTATTAAGATAGTGTGTTTACAATTTTACATGAAAATTTGAGCATGCTTATGTTGTTTTCGAAGTGGAAACCGAGTTTGCGCACACCGAATCGAAAACAACAACGAGTTGACGATTCAGAGCCCTGTTTGGAACTAGTCAAGCGAGATAAAAAGGCTTTTTGCATCAACGTGACAGGGGATGGAATATGGATTCACTACCTGAGTCAAAATGATCATCCTATGAGTGGACAACAGCCTATATAAGTCGTCCAAAGCGACCAAAAACTCAAAAATTAGCAGGCAAGGTTATAACATCCGTATTTTGGGACACGCCTGGTAATTTGTTCATCTATTATCTTGAGAAGAATAAAAAAATCAATAGTGAATATTACATATCATTATTGCATCGAATGAGTGCAGTAATTTAAAAGTGTTGTTTCACTAAGACAATACGCCGTGTCACAAGTCTATGAAAACTATGGTTAAACTGAATGAATTACGTTTCGAATTGCTTCCCTACCAAACCGTAATCGCCAGATCTGGCCCCCAGCGACTATTGGCTTTTTGCATACATCAAAAGATACTCCAGGAATAGAATTTTGTCTGAAAAGAAGAAGTGATTTCCGAAATTGAGGCCGTGTTTGGAGAGCAAAGACAAATCATTCTCTAAAAAAGCACTGAAAAGTTAGAGGAGAGTTGGAATGAATATATCACTAGTGAAGGAAAGTATGTTGACGAATAAAATCGAATTTCTAAAAAAATTTGTTTTTATTATCTAGACCGGAAACTTATTGAGTGATGTTATAAATATAAAGAATATTGGGGCTTATTTTCCCTTTGGTTGAAATCGCTAGAAAACTCTCAAAATAAATTGTTCAATAAAACTAATAAAATATTTTGAGCTTTAGCAACTGGTTTTCCTTTAACAGCCCATAAACAAAGAACTGGCACTTTATTGCACTATCCATATGCTCAATTTGGAGTCGTTGTAGGTATCATTTTAATAATGTTTCTAAAAAGCTAAACAATATTTTTATAAAGACTGACAGTTGGCAAAGGTGATAAATTTGATTTTATCAAACTTTCTGCTTTTCAGTGCTTCATTAATTAATGTTATCTAATTTTTTTCTCTAAACTCTTTATTTTTAAATCGCTCCTTTTCTAAATAGTGATTGTGGTTCTTAAAAGTTGATCTCTCTGATTGGAAAAATTAAAAATTGTACTATTAAACAGTATTTAAAAAAGTAAAGGAAAAAAAAGCAGGGACTAAATTCGTGCAAAAGAATAATGAGATCTCTTGAACAAAATTATTGTGCAGATCAAATAAAAACTTTTGGCCTTGTAGTCAGCCAATGTTCTAAAATAAAAGTTGTTCATCTTTTTAAATCACACATTTAAGCATTATTATTTTTTATATTTTTAATGAACATATATTAAAATATGTAATATGAAATGAATATGAAAGTATGTTATGCTTATAAGTATTAAATACGCCATAAACATAGATTTAAAAATATTTTAGAAATTCCTCTGATACATTGTTATTAAAATATAGTACAAAACTTTAAGATACAGGGTGGTTATAATAAAAGTGACCCTATTCAGACCCCTCTAGAACCCGTTCTACCAAACGGATTTTGATGAAACTTAGTATATACAGTATATGGACTATAGAGAAACCAGCATTGCACACCATGTTGCTGAAATCCCTCGAGAGTTTCTTCGCTCTATCATTGAACACGCTATAATTCACTAACACGGAATTGATGCCAATGGCGCATACGTTGAGCATATTATGTACTTGAATAAATTTTAATGGTTCTGACAAATTTTTCATCCTTCTTTAAGCGCCACAATTCCCCCTAGTGGTCAAAATCTGAACTATTTTTATTGCAGAAATCTTTTCCCCATGGTCTATATACCGTATATACCAAGTTTCATCAAAATCCTTTTAAGTAGAACGAGTTCTAGAGGGGTCTGAATAGGGTCACTTTAATTATAACCCCCTGTATTTAAAATGGCATTCATTGAGTGCCAATTCATGAAAATTGAAATATTTTATAAAATTCACTCGGAAATTCTGCTTGTTTTTGTAAAATTTAAATGTTAATTTTTTAGAAATCTTTCAAATATTTGAAAATTCACTTAAGGGAAATAATTTGTATTTTTATCAACCAAAGTTTTATGTAGTTATTAAACATTATTTGTTATATACTTACTAAACCTATAAAATTACTTACTTAAGTTAGTTCATGCTGTACTTAAATTTATTTTATATATTATTTTATATACTTACTAAACCTATAAAATTACTTACTTATAGTTAGTTCATGCTGTACTTAAATTTATTTTATATACTCAATAAACTTATTTTATATACTTACTAAATGTCATATACTAAATCACTATATACTTACTAAAAAAATTAATTATACAATGTTAATTTTTTCATAAAATTTATTTTTTAAGATGTCTAATAGAAACGATTTTATCAATAATTAAGTAATTTAAATGCCTAATAATAATTTTCTTGATAAACATTTAAGTGTTCTTACGATGCACTTGCGGCTCAGTGCAGTTGGCTTCAAATGCAAATCGGCATCTCAGTTTGTTCTTGTCAAACTTCATCCCCGGGGACAACCCCTGATGTGGGCCTTGAAATATCTGCAGGTGATGTATCGCGTGCAATCCCCGGGGTAAGGAAGGTGGAGATCACTTTTGGACACACGACATCTGATGGATGAAAGAAAATGGTACCAGGAATTGAAATAAATCAGGAATTTGATACAAAAGAAATCCACATCAGGATTATATACATAGGTAAAAAGGACTTGGAAATATAATATCTTTTACTAAAATTAATGAGATTGGAGGAATAACAGTTCTGTCTAAGGATATACGAATTGTTAAAGACCAACCACCCATGTCTTTCCATCAGGGAAAGCAACCTGGCACAGCCACCCAGGTCTACTACACCATCAGTACCGGCATCAGTACAGTATCATACCGCCATCACTTGAATGGTGATTCAACCCCCCAAAAAATCCCAAGTCAACTTCTACCCTCTTCGCTCACCATCACGCCTTAAAAGATTAACTGTTATGTTACACATTTATTGAATACATGTAAACAGTGTGATCATTATTTGTGGACCAACTTTAAACTCTTCTTTCATGGACAAAAATAAAGATCTGGATTCACAATAGGATTCATAATGTATTATTTTTTTTTTTTTTTAAATTAAACGCATTTTTTTTAAGTCAATTTGATATGTATATTAACCAGCAATTTCTATAACATTTGTAAAATTATTTTTTTTTTTAATCTTTCAAATCTGGGAAAAAAATATTAGCTATTTATAGGATTTAAATATCTTACAATGAAACCAACCGATAAAACAAGGAAAGCTAATTTTTAGAACTCCTTCCGTAAGCTCATAACTGCATTTATTTGTTAAAAATTTTCATGAAATGAAGTATCACAGAGAATAAGGGAATAACTATTCAGTAACTGTTTCATACTGAAACAATACTTAAAACATACTTCACATACTTAAAACAGTAAAAGCATTCAAGAAATATTTAATTATTTTTTTTTACGTTCTCTGTACCTTTTAAGCATTTTCAAGTAAGCAGCTGAGTTGTATTGACTTATTCCAATTTTAAAAAATAACATTTTGAAATATTCATTAAGTAATTCAAATTAAGGAACAAGGATAACAATAATTGTTAACACCCCAGTGTTTATGCCTTATGAAATAAAAACAAATATAATAATTTATAATCGTTCGTTTCTTTTTATTATTTTTTAATGTCGTGAACTGCGTCATATTGACCATTTCCTTGTGAGCAGCCCAATACAAACTAGCCTTGAAGAAGGCATGTCGTGTGGGCATGTCGTGTGGGCTGCACGGACAAACGCTGTTACACATTTAATACTACCCAGGGACTCATACAGCTTAAAGATATGCTACATATGCGAGTAATACTACCCCCACAACGATCTACTATCATATTAGACCGAGATCTACGGGTAAAGTGGGTTCCGACCCACTAAACACATCCAGAGCACCGCCGGGAATCAAACCTGAAACCTGTGGCCACTCGACCATCATGCCCCGTTTACTTTTATTATTAAAATAAGCTAGCAGTGTTTGCAAACTTGCTCTTTCTTACAAACGTAGTAAAGCTTGTACATTAAGCAGTTACGTACAAATCTGAAACCTTAATGTCCTGAACATTTTAAAACAAGTTTTGTCGCAATGAGCTTTCATGTAAATAAACTCTGGCGTTAGTCCCTATTCGTGGCACGAGGTGGGTTCAGGTTCAATTCCGCTGGGGCGTTCGATTCAATCAATGTTTTTAGAAACCAAGGGACTCAACAGTGATTGTGTGAAAAGTATCTCTAATAAGTGGATGGGGGGAATTTTCTTGGTTTTCTTCCATGCGACATGCAAATGCAAAACATTTATCCCTAAAAGTTCTGACAATAGGTATTACCACCCGTCGTTTGGTAATTCGTGGCATACATAAGTGTAACCGATATTCAACGAAAAGTAAAATGGTAAGTTTCAGAATCGAGTCCTCCCGTGGCATCCGTTGCAGTCCCTACTTTCAGATAAGAGGTTTGGTTTGTCACTCTACTGTCATTTTTATACACACTTTGGGCTAATTAGACCGGGACCCACAGTTTAACGTGGATTCCGAACCACTCACAAAAATCCATGCCAACGCCAGTATGCACGAACTGCACCCATGCCAACTGCACGAACTGAAGCCTGTGGTACCAACAGCCAGAAGAGCACTAGCCATCAGGCCACCAGATCGCTTCAGATACGAGCAGGGTCGGTAACGATTGTAACAATGTTTCTAGCATCAACAGCCTGGCTACCTTTTAGAGTTTTCCTGATTTTCTCATATAAACCGCTCAAATACACGCCTAAAAGTCCTATACCCTCCCCTTCGTCCTCTGTTGTTGATCTTTCTGCGATACAAATAAATGGAGCACAACGCCTACTATTCTGCAACACCAACGATTAAAAAAAGTCTATCCTTGGTGTAATTTGAGCCGTATGCAAAGTAAAAATTAATTTGCCCTTTGATATGTGAAAAATCAGAAACTGCTTACTTTTTCGACAGGAAAATGAGCCAGCAAATCGTAGAGAGATAAGGTCTTCTCATATGTCTGCAGTAGATCTTCGATGGCTTCCACTACAGGATACTTTTGTTCATACTCGGTGACTATTCGCCAGGCCAACAGAGAAGCAAATAAAACCGAAAAAACGTAGCACTTCTACGATGGCAGACATCTTGGTTCCATTTGCGGCATCGGAGGACTCCGCTGGCCGTCTAAACACTTAGATCAGCTGATTTTGCGGCATTTATTTACTGATCCACGAATCTCTCATAAGAATATGAATCGACAGTTTTCACAACTTTTTGTGATTTTATTTCTTTTTCTTCTTCTTTATTACATATTTCTGAAAACTGGTTTATTCGTTTTAGAAAAACAAATAAAATTTCTCTGAAAATATTTCAAGAATGTTTATAAAATTTCACACTCAATATTTTCTGAGATTACAGAAATCTGATAAGTAGAATAAATATTATTTTTTTAATAAACATTTCTATAAATGTTTAGTAATAATATATATTTATTTATTATTATTATTAAGATAATAATAATTCATTTTAATTATAATAATTATTTTTTTTGTCTCCTCATATGTTCATAAATGTTTAATTTTAGTAAACATTTCTTTTTTTTTTATTGCAAATTTTTTACTTTCTGATCGAGTGATCACATTTGAACTAATGGTGTTGGTACCATTAGTTAAGTAGCACATCTATCACTTGAGATAATTTAGTAAATAAATTTTTGTTCATTTGCTTATTTTACATAATAAATTAAAGAAATTTTACATAGTAGTTGCTATTAAATGTTCATTATAAAATTAATACAAGATTTGGTTTGATTTGTCGCTCTACGGTCATCTTATGCAAACTTTAGGCTAATTTGACGGGGACCTACAGTTTAACATGAATTACGAACCACCAACAAACATTAATGCCCCGCTTGGATTCGAACCTGAAGCAACGGCCATAGCTCCAGCCAATCGGCCATCAGGCCACAATTAATACAACGCAATTTACAAGAAGTTCCGAATAGCTCAGTTGATAGACTTTTAGGGTTTTTAACCTAACGGACCAGGGTTGGAGTCCCTGTTCGGGCGGACGAACTTGTTGCTTATTAATAGCTAGAGAATGTCTCTTTTACTGGCGCCAGGTGCCACAGGTTTCGGGTTCGATCCCTACGGGGAGATGGATGTTTCTAGTGGTTCGAAATACACTTTAAACTGTAGGTCCCGGTTTAATATGACTTTTGGGAGTAGGGCTGACAACCCTACTCGTAAAAAGAAAAACATCTCCTGTCTAGAAATCTTCCAGCGGACAGACGGCCTTGGCTCACCTGGAGCTGTTGCGCCACTGATGATAGTACGAATAATAACAGTTGATTAAGTTTTATTTTTATAATTGTTGTTTATTTAAATTATTTTCAAATAATACAGCTTCACTTCAAGCATAATTCAATACATTTTTTCTTTTTTTTTTTTTTTTATCTTCAAATACTAATGACGAAATTTAAAAATTAATTTTCCCTTATCTGTAATAAATTGAATTTTTTTTTTAATTTAATCCTATATTTTTTATTTTATTTTTTTTAATTACTTGTCCCGACTTGATTTAATTTAATTTTTAATTATTTATTTAAGAAATTTTCAAATTTTCCATTTTATTATTTTTTATTTATTTTATTATCCATTTTATTATTATTTATTTCCATTTTATTATTTTATTCCATTAAAAATTATTTTGTCCATTCATTACCAGCTAAATAAAAACTGCAAAGACAGAATGAAACCAACAGCAATTTTTATTAAAAGAAAATGCGCAATTTCTTTTCATTGTCAAAAGATTTCAATATTTACCTAATTCTTTGACCACGAGAGAAAAACGTATTTTCTATTGTTAATTATGCGCAACCTAAGGAACCTAAAGGTGCCTGATGACTAGTATTCTACCTCTTGATGCCACAGGTTTTGTGTTCGAACCGCGGTGATGGGTATTTGTAATGGTTTGAAATCCACTTTAAACCATAGGTCCCAGTCTAGTATGATTGTAAGAGCGTTGGGCTGACAACCCTACCTGTTAAAATGAAAGCATGTCTTGTTTCAATATCTGCCAGTAGGCAGATGGCCTTGGACCACCATGGGGCTGTCGCCCAGATGATGATAATGATAAGGAAAAAGTGTAATGCAGGATCTAGTCTCTGTATATTAAAGATCATATGTATAAATGCCTATATTGAACTTAATGAATTTGCTTAACTATTTCTTTAGACGTTCCAGGCAATGCAGTGTGAATATTGATGTTACTCTAAGAATACGTGAACATGTTTCCAGTCATTCATTCCAGATTATCCTGACATTGACGTACTGGACCAGGGATGGGCAAACTTTTTCGGTCGCGGGCCAAAGATCGAAAAAAAAAAAAAAGTTTGCCGGGCCAAGATACATTTTTCTAAAATTTTAAAAACAATATACAAGTATTACATTTTAAATATGTTAATGAGATGAAAAAATAGCGATTTCATTTTTTAAAAGTTCCTTATAGTGAGGTTCGAAGTGAGATGTACTGATTCTAAGGAGCGAACTGGTTAACTGCTCATCTGTCAGTATACTTCTGAAATAATTCTTTCTAAAGTTCATAGTTGAAAATACTTATTCACATATATAAGATGAAGCAAACAGAGCACTGATTTTCTGGGCGTGAGATATTAAATTTGGGAAACTTGAAAAACTGATTGTGAAACTGAAGTGTAAAAGTCTAACTTTGGCATATTTAGCTTATTTTGGCTTGCTTATTTCCATCGATTTATGTTTTTGTAGAAAAATAAGAAAATAAAAAGATCATCAATCCTTTGAAAAAAGGAAGAAAAGAAAATATTTAATCAAAGTAGAAAAGGAGATGGACATATATTTCATAAATATATACTTCTTTTAATTTGCCTCGGACCGGCAAATTAAAATTCTATACGAGGGCCGGATAGAACCTTCCGACGGGCCGGAGTTGGCCCATCCCTGCCTTAAAGTATCAAAGGCAACTTTCTAAGTGTTTGCCAGCTGTATTAAAAAATGAATGTGTAATAGGCATATGTTTTGAAATATAAGTGCATTAAGCTCAAAATAAATTCGTTTTCCTGTACTAGACAAAACAAAGATATCGAAGAAAAAAACGCAAGGTTTTTTTTTAAATACACTCATGTCCATAAATTAAGGATAATTCAGAATCACACAGAAATTGAACTCTAAAATAAAAATTTCACCTGTAGAATTATCACACACATCTTGAAGAAGAATATGCAAATTACAGGAAACTACCAGATGGCGCGGATAGTACGTCACAATGACGAGAGTGTAAGAGAGGGGTATATAAGGGATGGTGGCAAAGAAGTAAAATTGTTCACAAGCGCTTTAAAAGCCTTTCAGTGCAATAACCGCATAGTTATGGCACAAAGGAAGCATTTGGATGATTTTTTACGTGGTAGAATTATCGGACGACTGGAATGTGGACGTACCCAGCTGGAAGTATCCGAGGAACTTGGAATCGCCCAGTGTCATCTCCAGACTTTGGCAACGATTCCAAGATGATGGTAATGTGAGTAGATGTTACAGCACAAGTCGTCCCGAGTTACAACGCCGAATGAGGACCGGTATTTAGCAGTTACTGCCAAAAGAAACAGACGGAGCACAGCATCAGACCTGTCTCGTCAATTCTCTTCAGCTACCGGTACGACAGATTCAAGGAGACCGTGTACAGACGCTTAGGGCACATTGGTCTATATGCTCGTAGGCCTGTCAGATGTGTTCCACTTACCGCAACTCACTGTCGCCTGCGATTAACCTGGAGTAGAGAGAATGCATTGTGGACACCGCAACAGTGGTCTGGTGTGATGTTTTCTGACGAGTCCAGGTTTAGTTTGCAGTCTGATTCTCGCCGGACTTTCATATGCAGAGCGCCAGGTACCCGTTACCACCAAGAGAACACCATTGAACGACACCGTTACGGTGGTGCAGGATGGCTCGTTTGAGGAGGAATTATTCTTGGTTCGAGAACTGACGTGCATGTTCAGAGTGTAACGATGACAGACCACATCTATCGGGATGTCATTCTGGAACAACATGTACGTTTGTTTCGGGGCGCCATGGGTGCTGAATTTCTGTTTATGGATGACAACGCCCGTCCTCACCGGGCAAACATTGTAGACGAATGCCTTCAATTGGAGGATATCACCCGTATGGATTGGCCAGCATACTCACCGGACTTGAATCCAATAGAGCATGTGTGGGATATGCTTGGCCGACGAATTGCAGCCCGTCCCATCTGTCAACCGGAACTTCGGAGGGCATTGCTTTAATGAGTGGTGTAATATTCCCCAAGATCAGATTGATAATTTGATACTCAGCATGCCTAGGCGTTGTAAGGCCTGTATTGCATCGTCCGGGAGACATACTTCATATTAACCATCATACTAACCATGTTGTACTGTTTTTTGTAAATATGTTCTTTTTTTTAAATTTGCTCCAGGGAGTAAAAATCGCAATTTTTATTAATTATGTCAAACATATAGCATCTTTTTTTGCTCTTTATCTTTTGTTTAATAAATAGACTTTTACAAATAAGTCAAATTTGTTTTGCTTCTGTCTCTTTCTTTGCGTGAACTTCATTATCCTCAATTTATGGACATGAGTGTAAATAAATAAGCCGTCTTCTAAGAAAATTCTAAGCATTGTTTATTTTGCTAAACATCACTAACAAGGAGAAACAACGTTTATTATCTTCTTTTATTTATTTATTAGTAAAAAGTAACTCATTTATAATGATATAATTATTTTCAGCTATTGATAATTCACCTGACCAGTGTGTTGAATCATTGTAGTAGATATTTATTTTAGTTGATCTTGATTGTTGATATTTATTTTAGTTCAAAATTTCTTTCAAAATTCCCAATATTGAAATACTAAACGATATGCCTTCTTTCTTCAAAATGAATGTAATTTTTGAATTAATGTAACTTGAAATACATCACTAAACATGAAGAATCAACGTTTGTTCTCATCTTTTATTAATATTATTATTAATAAGATATAACCCCTTTATAATGAAGTAATTACTTTCAGCTGTTTATATTTCATCTGACTAGTGTATTGAAAAATTATAATTCATATTTATTTTGGTTGAATGTTCAAAACTACTTTCAAAATTCCTAATATTCAAATACTAAACGATATGCCTTCTTTCTTCAAAATGAATGCAATTTTCTCAAAAATTAATAAACGTAACAGCATAAACTCAATGATGAATTTATTTATAGACAAGTAGCGCCATCTATCGAAATTAGTCGTTAGAATACTTCTTATTAAAGAAATACTATTATGAGTTAAACAGGGTTATTTATTTGGATTTGTTTCAGGAATCTCAGATTTAAATTAAATTATATTAAAAGAAATATAATTTATAATTTATAGCACCAACATTTATAATTCAAATGTATGAAAAAAAAAAAAAGAAGGGCTAAAAATATGTAATATCATTTATTCAGGGCCGGATTTTCCTATTGGCTAACTAGGATTCAGCCTACGTCCTCAAGATCAAGAGGGGCCTACATTCAAATTGTTAGCAAAATTAGAATCACACCTATTCTAAAAACAGTAAACACTAAAACACTGAATCGAAAATAAGGAGAAATTCTACACATGTGACTCATAAGCCAACATAAAAATGTATTGGTTAAGATCAACGCGTTCGGCTCACTGGGTCTGCTCGTGTGTATATATACTAGATTGCACCAAAGTATAGTCCACACGTTCACTGATTGCTATGGCAAATATTGACGTTTAGCAAATAATAATTTTAATATTGGCAAACATAGATGTTTGATTAGTTATTGTTACAAGTACTCTACAGGGTGCAGAGAATAAATCTCCAAATAAGTGTTCTCGACTTTTTTTGTTTTTTATTTATTTACCGTGCCACATTTTTTATAAAGATTAGTACCAATCGCATGTTTCATTTAACATATTGATATATGTATTTTATTATCTCTCATGTAATTTACAAACTTGAAAATGGGAGGTGAAAAGGGCCTCCCCTAAGTGGAATAGCCTAGGGCCTCTTTTCATCTAAATCCGGCCCTGCATTTATTGATATAAATTTGTATACAAACTAACTCCAAAAAATCATTAATAAGAGATTGGCAGGTAGCGCCATCTAGCAGGTAAGGCTCAAGACATCCTGTTTGCACCTCTCTACTGTGAAAAATTCGTAACTTTCCTATGTTCTCCGGTAGCGCCATCTATCAATGCAATTTATAAATATTCTAAATGAAGACTTCTTACAGAAATATAATGATTGTTTCTTTTTTTTCCATTTCTAATTTTAATTAAATTAAAAATTAAGAACAATAATTTATTTGTTTTCATTTTTTATAAAAATTGTATAGGTATGTTTTGGTATGACAGGCTGAAACAATTACAATTTTAGCATTCCATCAAAATTACAATTTTTTAAAAAAAGTTTTTGGAGGAAATTAATAATATGAATTATTTTAATATTAAAAATGAAAATTCTTTTTCATTAACAGTACTTAATTGAAAAGAAAATTTAAAATATGATTGAAAATGAAATTAATTTATTTATGAATTTAAAATGAAATAAATTCGTTGATGATCTTAGTTTGTGTTAATTAATAAAAATTTAATTTTTATATTTTTAATATTTCTTGGTGTATTTGCAAATATAAAACCAAAAATAGTGTGTGTTGTAGCACACAAAGGAAAGTAATCGCTCAGCCTGATAGTGAAGATGTTAAACTGTAAGTCCAGATCTAATTAGTCCAAAGTGTGCACGAAAGGATCCTTTTGAGACAAACTAAATCACCTTGACTCTTGCACTAAAGAAGGGAGACGGATAAATTCGGTTCAAATTCGATAGGTTTGGTTTGTTGCTGTACGGTCAGTTTGTGCACACTAGTTAGACCGGTACCTACAGCTTAACGTGCATTCCGAACCACTCACAAACATCCATGGCACAACCAGGATTCGAGCCAGAAGCGTCAAATTCGGCAGGAGAAAGAACAAAGTTACAAGAAGATTCTTGAACCTTTCCTCATATAATGTAATTCCCCTTTAAAATTTAATAACTTCATGTTCTTACAAACTTTATGTTATAAGACAAAAATTAAAAATCAGAAAAATTAGATTTAACATTAACAAGTCAATGTTAATTATTACGAAATATTAATTTTAATTTATTATTTCATAAAAAATAAAATTATTAAATAAAATATTTTTAATTACTCTTTATTAAAAGATAAATATATATTGCAATTACTTTATTACAAATATATATATATATTACACTACACAAGGAGAACAACGCAGCTAAAGACTAAAAGTTTTGCAAGCTGGCAATACTAAGAAATTTTTCGGAATCCCTTATCCTTTATTTTAATATTTAAAATGCGAAAAAATATTCATTATTTACATAATTTTAAAAGAAATTGTATGCAATTTTTTTTTTTTTTTTTAATCAATTTCGATATAATGTGAAGAGCTGAAAATTCATTTCTCACAAAGAGATAAAGAGAACTTTATACAAAAAAAAAGGGGGGTTAGCTTTTTATTACATAAAGTTACATTTCACATTGAACATCAAACAAATATAAATTAAAATCCAGTTCGAGATTTAAAAATCACTGGATCGTTTCTTCTTTCGCCCACAGCGGTGGTTCAGCATTTAGGATGTGGCCTCTGCAAGAAAAAAAAAAATTATGTTTATTTCTTATCTTTACAAGATTCTCATGATATTTTTAAATTTAAAATATGTTACACAAAGGGGGTCAACAACTACTATTCAAGGAGTAACACAAAACGAGATGTGCGATTAGTCTTGTTACTATGGTATTTATCATTGGTATCCAGTATAATCAGACATAAAATTATCGAGTGTCTGTGCGACCTTCACAGGTTGAAATAATTACAGATTGAATATGGATACACCATGAGTTGTTCCATCGTGATGGGTGATACCACGTTCTGAGAAATGTCTACTCCAATGAGAAGTGAGGGAAGCTGACCCTCCTCCCTTCTTGGTGGATGTTCTTCAAAGGAGATTGTTGGTGAAGAAAAGGGAGAGTTCTGCGACGAGTCGACTAGAAGTGTTAATTTTCTTTTTTTTTTTTATAAGTGACTGAATGAGCCAAAGTTTCCGTATTTTTCTAAAGTGGGCACCTTATAGTTTCTTGTATCACGACATGTGATAATTAAGGTCTCCGCAGATCAGGCAATTAGTTTCGACGTAGACTCGAGAACTCTGCAAATCTCCGACTTTGGAATGAACTGCAATTGTGATAAATCTTTTTTAATTTTTATTCATTTGATTAGTGATCCAGATTTCATGGTTTGTATATATACATATAGTGCTTGTAAATAAAAATTAAAGTGTAAGAGTAAAGAGAAATACACTCATGTCCATAAATTATAATGAAGTTCAGGCAAAGAAAGAGACAGAAGCAAAACAAATTTGACTTATTTGTAAAGTCTATTTATTAAACAAAAGGTAAAAAGCAAAAAAATGCTATATGTTTGACATAATTAATAAAAAATTGCGATTTTTACACCCTGAGCAAATTTCAAAAGAACCTATTTACAAAAACAGTATAACATGGTTAGTATGATGGTTAATATGGAGTATGTCTCCCGGACGATGCAATACAGGCCTTACAACGCCTAGGCATGCTGAGTATCAAATTATCAATCTGATCTTGGGGAATATTACACCATTCATCAAGCAATGCCCTCCGAAGCTCCGGTTGACAGGTGGGAGGGGGTTGACGGGCTGCAATTCGTCGGCCAAGCATATCCCACACATGCTCTATTGATTCAAGTCCGGTGAGTATGCTGGCCAATCCATACGGGTGATATCCTCCAATTGAAGGCATTCGTCTACAATGTTTGCCCGGTGAGGACGGGCGTTGTCCTCCATAAACAGAAATTCAGCACCCATGGCGCCCCGAAACAAACGTGGTACATGTTGTACCAGAATGACATCCCTATAGATGTGGCCTGTCATCGTTACACTCTGAACATGCAGGTCAGTTCTGGAACCAAGAATAATTCCTCCCCAAACGAGCCATCCTGCACCACCGTAACGGTGTCGTTCAATGGTGTTCTCTTGGTGGTAACGAGTACCTGGCGCTCTCCATATGAAAGTCCGGCGAGAATCAGGCTGCAAACTAAACCTGGACTTGTCAGAATACATCACACCAGACCACTGTTGCGGTGTCCACAATACATGCTCTCTACTCCAGGTTAATCGCAGGCGACAGTGAGTTGCGGTAAGTGGAACACATCTGACAGGCCTACGTGCATATAGACCAATGTGCCCTAAGCGTCTATACACGGTCTGCCTTGAAACTGTCGTACCGGTAGCTGAATAGAGTTGACGAGACAGGTCTGATGCTGTGCTCCGTCTGTTTCTTTTGGCAGTAACTGCTAAATACCGGTCCTCTTTCGGCGTTGAAACTCGGGGGCGACCTGTGCTGTAACATCTACTCACATTACCATCATCTTGGAATCGTTGCCAAAGCCTGGAGATGACACTGTGGGCGATTCCAAGTTCCTCGGATACTTCCAGCTAGGTACGTCCACATTCCAGTCGTCCGATAATTCTCCCACGTAAAAAATCATCCAAATGCTTCCTTTGTGGCATAACTGTGCGGTTATTACACTGAAATTCTTTTAAAGCGCTTGTGAACAATTTTACTTCTTTGCCACCGTCATTATATACCCCTCTCTTACACTCTCGTCATTGTGACGTATTATCCGCGCCATCTGGTGGTTTCCTGTAATTTTCATATTCTTCAAGATGTGTGTGATAATTCTACAAGTGAAATTTTTATTTTAGAGTTCAATTTCTGTGTGATTCTGAATTATCCTTAATTTATGGACATGAGTGTATTTAAAGCAATATCATTTGAAATTATTCTTAACAAAACACTTCCTTTTGAATGTTTAACACCAAATAAGCAATTCTTACTTATTCGAAAAATTATTATTTTTGGTCAATATGTTTATAGTCTGTTTTCTTCTAAATAAAGTTTTGTATTAGATACATACATGTTGAGAAATCATGATGAGATTGATGTGTTTTGTTGAAAGAATTCCTGTATTAAATATCAATGTAATTAATAAATAAATAGCGTATAAGTAAATATTTAAAATAAATATATAACGCATCTGCCTTACCTTATACTCGTCACAGATGACCGATTTTAAATTACGCAGAGAATTTCTTTGAATACTGTCAGTATGAACCTAAAAGAAAAAGATTTTTACTGTTAGCATACATAAAAAAAATTCATGTTGTCAGAAATAAAATTATTTCCGAGTTTCAAACAACTACAATTTAAAATTACAATTAAAATTTAAAATTTTAATTTTTTAATTTAAAATTTTATAAGTTTTTATTCGAAAAAAAACTGAGGCATTAACACTTTTATCATCCAGTACCAATCAATGGCCTCTTCTCCGAGTCTTTTTCGAATGTTTTAAAAACTTATTTTAATATAACGCCTGTGTAGGTATATCTTGAGTGATTGTATGCATTTAAGACAAGCGTTTTATTTATTGAGTATTTAAAGTTTAGGAAATGTACACGAAGAAATCATACATTTTCTAGAACTCAATACTTTAAAAAAAAATTCTTGACAAATAAATATTCTACTTAACTTGGGAAATAAACGTTCTACTTGACCAATAAACTGTTATCCTTAGTTGTTCTCCATTTATAGCGTTTATTTATTTTTTTTTTTTTGTTCCAATGCAGCTGGCAAACACTTAGATAGCTTGGTCTTGGATGCCTCAAGGCAAGCGTTGCACAGACGTTACTCACTTTGCATTACCCAGGGGGCGCGTGTAACTTGAAGATACGGACGCGGAGTAACAAAGCCCCCGCAACGCTCTACGATCCTATTCGGACCGGGACCTACGGTTTAAAGTGGATTCCGAACCACTACAAACATCCATGGCACCGCCGGGACTCGAACCCGAAACTGTGGTACCGAGCGCCAGAGCGCTAGCCACTCGGTCATTCAGGCCCCTTTATAGCGTTTATAACCTTCTTAGTTTTCCTTTTTCCTTCTATTCATTATTTATAAGTTGCATGATGACAGGAAATTAATTTAGTAGAATATTTTTTCTTGAGTCATTTTGGACACTGTCAGCCGGAAAGAAAGAGGTTGTCTCCAACTGGAAAGCTCGTTCCCTACCACTTTGCGGATTTTTATTTATTTCGTACTGCCATAGTATCTGCAATTAAACCTGTATTTATTGAATTGTGAATTTTGGCGGAATTGATATGTAACAATGTAATAATTAATCCGCGTCCGTAGCTTAACTTCAAGCCAGAGGCACCTCCTGGGTAGTGCTAAGTGAGTAACGTCGGTGCACCAAAGACAACTGTCTAAGTGTTTGCCAGCTGCATTAGAACAAAAAAAAATCTTTAAGTAATACTCTCCGCACCCATATTTCTTACTCAAAATTTGATTAGAACTGCTATAATAACAACTTTCCCTAATCTTAAAAATGATTGACATAGATGGACACAAGATCCTAGTATGAAAGTGAACAAACCTTATTTATATTGATCCAAGGCACGAAAGTGACGGCTGGCTGCAGGGATTTCGTCAGTTCTCCGTTTCTGAAGAGAATCTGCTTGCCTTCCTCTCCATCTGCGCATTTGGAGATCTTTCTCCAGTCCAAGCTCTGTCTTCGGGCGCACTGCAACAAAAGAAGCTCACTTACTATGATAAAAAAAAGGTACTTTATAATACTTATGGTAATATTGCTTATTTTAATTGTAAATACTTTTTTTTTTCCTTCAATAAGCTTGTTCAAAGAAATTGCTTAAAAAATCTGACTGGCCAATGAAATAGTCAGGTTCTTCTCAATTAAATTATCTAGCAATTTCATCAAATGAGAAGATCCGACGGCGATTGCAACAAAGGCAATGTGTTCTTTGTCCTTTGTCCTTTATGTCCGTTATGTTCTTGTGTTCTTTGTAGTCACTGCCTTAAATAACGAGGGGGGAGGAATAAAAGTAAAAGGGATGAATAAAAGGGGATGAATAAAAGTACTCGATAACGATTGTAAATACGTGTATATCTCATGAACCGTCAGGCTACTTTTCGGGAGTAGTAACAAAAGCAATGTGTCCTTTGTTCCTTATGTCCTTTATGGCCTTGTGTCCTTTTCACTCACCGCCTTAAACAACGAGAACGATTGATAACGATTGTAACAACGTGTATAAGTATATCTCAAGGACGGTCAGGCTACTTGGCGGGAGCTTTTCCGGGTTTTCTCCCATACATTGAAATGCAGGGAAGTTACCCTCCACTTCTCGTATTTTTATAAGGAAATTTGTTGCTGTTTTCGAATACCGTAATATTGACATTGACCTGAAGTTATTCAGTACAGTTCTGTCAAAGAGGCGACTCCACAGAAAAGAAGATGTGTTCTACAATATTGCAAGTGCATTTTTTTTTTTTCGCACCCTAATTTTGAACGAATACTCCAGGGAGGATACCCAATTTTAAGAAAGAGAGAGAAGACTTTCTGGATTACAGATTCAGCGTATCCCTCCCCCTGTAGACACGAAAGTTTTCTGTTAATCTTTGCATCGATCTCAATTCTGCGAATTCCGAAATCCAACTCGCTTACCATAGAACCATTTACACCTTTTCTAGCAGAAAACAGAAAATGTTCCCCGATGTTGAGTAAAAAATGGTCCAAACCTTCTGTCCGCTGTCAGAGGGTCGAGGATAGGACTCCATGCAGCTGATGAAATTCAGATGAGTTTCGACGTCTGGATAAAGTGAAATGGCGCAGCCCTGAAATAGAAAAATGCAAATTAATATTATTAATTTTTTTTTCTATGGAACATATAATTAGTTCTTCTTACAGGCTCTTATATTATGCAAATATTTTTTCTAGCTCATGAAATAGGAATAAAATGAAAAACAAACATTCAATTTGAAGAAACTTAATTTTAAAAGCATGCATTCTGTTATTTAAGTGAAATTGAAATTGCAGATAAGTTACTTCAAGAGTTCAAATGAAGTTTTTTTATTATATTTTAATTATTTAATAATAAAAATAAAAAACTTGGTATAATGAGAATATCCCTTACGTTTAACTCGATTCATTGCCTTCGTTATTTAATATATATTGCATGTTGAAATTATCACATTATACTTTTATGGAAAACATGACGTTGGATTTTATTGAAGGATCGCGAGTTCTGGGCATTTCAGTTCTAAGCAAACTTTGTCAGATATTTTACACATGCGACGTTTTTCTGTGCATAGGTGATTTCCTGTCATCCGAGGAAGAATATAGGACGTTCTTCCTCAAGAATAACATGGCGGCTTCATTGCCAATTTTGGCTAGCGCTCTTGTCTTTTGGTCTTACAGGCTTCAGGTTCGAATCCTGGCAATGGCATGAGTGTTTGTTGTTAGTGATTGGAAATCTGATAGCCGAGTGACTAACGCTCGGTACCACAGATTTCGTTTTCGAATCCCGGCGGTGGTAAGGATGTGTGTAGTGGTTCGCAATCCTTTTAAACCAAAGGTCCTAGTTTGATATGACAGTAGAGCTTCACGGAGCCCAATCAAACTTCTTACCCCCATCATTCCCAAACTGTAAAGGGGCAACTCAACTCTAGGCACAGTGGTGTAGTGTACTAGTAGTAGTAGTGGTGGTGGTTTGGAATCCACTTTAAACTGTAGGTCCCTGTCTAATTAGCCTAAGTGTGCAAAAAAATGACCCTAGAACGACAAACAAACCTCAAGAATAACATGAAAGAGTATTTTAATAGAAAGCGTTTAGCTTCACAAGTATGCAACAAATACATGTATCCAGAATATTATATTCGATATATTAATAAATTTTACTCAGATGGATAAGCATTAAAACTCTTTTATAGGGAAATAACGATCATTTCCTAAGATAATGCCAAGTTTCACATGCCATCACTATACTGATGTTTTAATATAGCTCTATGCATCTCAAATTTAAATTGGCTACCTTCAAACTTTTTAAGCTCTGAAAACCACACATGTTTACACTCAGGCGAAAAGTAAAATTATTTTATCTTTATTAGGTTTATCAATATTTTTATTGACATGAAATAACTTGTTTCATATTTCAGGGGAAATCCCACAAGCAAAACAGATGATACTATTTCAAATTTATTATCATTAAGTAACAAACTCTTTTTTGCATATTCTAGTAGAACTAGTTTTTGAAAATATCTCAGCGCCAAGAATTTCTTCTTCATCAATGGTGCAAAAGTCTCATGGTGGACCAAGGCCGTCTACCTACTGACAGATTTTGAAACAGGTGTTTTCTTTTACGGGATAGGGTTGTCAGACCTAACGCTCTACAGTCATATTAGACCAGGATTTACGGTTTTAAATTAATTCCGAACCACTACAAATATCCATGGCATCGCCGGGACTCGAACCCTAAACCTGCGGCCTGAGAGCTAGTCACAGGGCCATCAGACCCAACAAGAATTTAGTTTCATTAAATCAAATATCTTTCTATTATTTCCGAAAAAATTATTCTGCCTAACTTTTTGACAAAAACAATTACCGAGTGGCTAGCGCTCTGGCGCTCGGTACCACAGGTTTCGAGTTCGTATCAAGTCAGTGCTATGGATGTTTGTAGTGGTTCGAAATCCACTTTAAGCCGTAGCTCCCGTCTCATGTGACTGTAAGAGCGTCACAGAGCCCAGTCAGACTTCTCCTCACCCACATCATTCCCAAACTGTAAAGAGGCAACTCAGCTCTAGACGCAATGATGTGGTATGGTGTAATAGTAGTAGACGAATACAATTCAAAAGGGAACAAAATATGCAAAAATTATCAAATAAATTAATGAAATGGTTAAATACGTCAAATATAACATTTTGGATGTTAATTAATAGCAGAAGCTACAGGTTAAATGGGCCTGAAGGGCCGAGTATCTAACGTTCTAGCAGCGCTCGGTGCCACAGGTTTCGGGTTCGAGTATCAGCGGTGCCATGGATGTTTGTAGGGGTTCGGAATCCACTTTAAGCCGTAGGTCCCGATCTCATTTGATTGTAAAGAGCATCACGGAGCCAAGTCAGACTTCTACCTACGGGTGCTCCATCACAACAGAAGTTGCCCCCATCCATGAGTAGATTACTCATGGGTTGTCCGCACTGAGGACACTGAGGATTAGTCACAACAACAACAACAGGTTAAATAAAAGTTAGTCAAAAAAATGCAACAAACTTTCACTACAGGAAATTCCTATTCATGCATTTAATAACAAAAGAATGCATAATTACCTGTACTGTGTTTCCATAACATTCAGCAAACCCATGGTGACATTGGAATTCATACTTGTTAGAAGTGGGATCGTACAATGCCTGTAAAGAAGAAACTTCTTTTACAAAAACGGTGTAAATAGGCTGGAACCAATTAAATCTTGGATAAATAGTTTCTTTTAAAGTAATTTTCTATATTTATGATCGTTAACACAATTAATTGATTACTACGCAAAGACTAAATACATAAAACTTTAGTCATAAAATCAATGTTTGTTTTCGATATTTAAGTTTGCAAAATAAATTCAAACAGCCTGAAACAGTTCAGTATATATACGTCCTACAGTATATATGTATTCACTGCATATATATTGAAAAATATAAGATACTATAGGATGGAGGTTATAAGGCGCTATAGAATGGTAAACAACATATACTATAGGATGATAATGATAAGGTGCTATAGGATGGTAACTACAAGATGGTCTAGAATGGTAATTATAAGGTGCTATAGGATGGTAATTGTAAGGTGCTATAAAATGGTAACTATAAGATGATATAAAATGGTAACGACATATACTATAGGATGGTAATTATAAGGTGCTATAGGATGGTAATTGTAAGGTGCTATAAAATGGTAACTATAAGATGATATAAAATGGTAACGACATATACTATAGGATGGTAATTATAAGGTGCTATAGGATGTAATTGTAAGGTGCTATAGAATGGTAACTATAAGATGGTATAGAATGGTAACGACATATACTATGGGATGATAATTATAAGGTGCTATAGGAGGGTAACTACAAGATGGTATAGAATGGTAACGACATATAATATAGGATGGTAATTTAATCATCGTATAGTATGTGTCGTATTTACTATCATGAATAGCTTTTTTTTACAGCAAAACTTTTTCTGAAAATCTTTTTCATTAAGAATGTTTTTAAGCATATAGAAAATCAGGACATAATTTAATGACAAAGTTAAAATTTATTGTTATTTATTAACTAAGTCTGACAAAACTAATTGTGAGACAACAATTAAACTACAAAAATGCATCGTATAATAATACGCTTTCTTAATAAATAAAAAAATTAAAGTAAAAAATAAAAAGATAAAATGTAAAAATAGAGCTCTAAACTATTTGGTAACGAAATAATCATCGTGAATTTTTCTAATAAATTAATTTGATATATTTTAAATGCAAACATGTATACATTCTTTTGTATTGTTACAATCATGTCATTTTATTACAATTGTCATTCTCTTGGGCTTTAACTTGAGCTTTGTGGCCACATCTGTTGATAAATAAATTATGTTACCACAAATAATATATGGTGGGAAATAAAAGTGCTATAGATCAACATTTTATCAATACAGACTTTTACATTTTTTTCCTTGAACTGTTATTTCTGGTCCAAGCAAACTAAGAAATTGCAGAAGCTTCTTTCAAAACAGTTATATAAGAGAATCGAGACATTTTTTTCTCTTCTCTTACTAATTGCAATGTATCCAAGAATATGTTGAAGAAGAAAGCAGGTGCAGATTCTTTGTTCAGACGGTCAATTCCATTACTTTCGAGTGCAGTGAAATAGCAGTCGTGATTCCGAAATATTTATTTGGGGTCTGCGAATTAAAATTTTGAGGTATTGGTTTCAAATAAAATATATTCCAAATTCGAAAAATCAGCACAATCTTTTTTTTTTAATTTTTGATTTCATTACTTAACATTAAAAATACCAGGATTAACATTTTTACTTCTTAAATAAGCACGTGCATTTTAGGATAATAATGGCAGTTTTCAGGTTCATTAATTAATAAAACGGAAAGATTGTAGTTTAGATAAAATAGCTTCTCTGTTATATTAGAACTGTTAGAACTCTATTTGAACTTTTATTATATTTAATACAGTAACGTCTCGGCCTATATAATGTCTTCAAGAAGGAGGACCCCTTTCAGGTTCACGGGAGCACATTAAATTTTATTTACAAACATTATAAATATATTATTATTAACATTAACATTTTAAACATTATAAATATATTATTATTAAGATTAACATTATAAACGTTATAAATATATTTTTAACATTATATATATATATATATATATATATATAGAATAATATATAGAACAGATATATACTGTATATATATATATATATATACAGTATATATCTGTTACATTACAGTACAGTATATATACAGAACTCTATGTACAAAAAATGAAAACTAAGGATATAAAGATATCCACTCCAAGGACGGAGATTTTCAGAGTATTCGAGTCTACGAGAAATCTAAACACGTCTGTGGCAGACCTTAACTATCATAAGGCGTGATTCACGAAACCACAAGGGGCTCACTTTGAAGGCAGTCGGAAATCTCCGGGCCTCTTCAGTCACTTCAGAGAAAAAAAAAAATAATAACTCTACTTGTCGACTCGTCGCAGAATTCTCTCTCTCTACTTCACCAAAAAAAACTCCTTTGAAAACAATAAGTCACTTTTCCTCACTTTCATTAGAGTAGACATTTCTCGGCACCAATCATGATGGAACTCATGGTATAGTTCATGTTCCATTCATTGTTTCGATCTGTGAACGTCGCACAGACAGTCACTAATTTACTGAGTCTCATTATACATTATACCGAGCATCTACTATCAGATTTGAGTGACAGGTTGTTCTAATTAATACAAAAACACTAATTGCATTTTAATATAATTACCCACAATAAAGCTCGCTGTCAAATTTGATTGATGGATTTATTATATATTTTTCAAATAGCATACATTCCTTTTTCCTGGAAATAAATGCCAAAACTCTTTTCGTGAGAAAAAAATGCTACAATAAAAATTATTTTCCATATTCTACACACGTTTAAGCGTTTAAACGTTTAAAAATGACGTTGTCAATGTTTAATGTATTATTATTGCTGCTTTTCATTAACTCTAGATAATTCGAAGGGCATTTATCTTTGAAGTGGGAAGATCACACCCGCTTTACTAGAAATCTCGTTTCGTCTTTTTATTTCTTAATGAGCGAAAAGCCCTTGAGTTTTGCATAACAAGCAATAAATCAATCACAGCGAAATAATAACATTTTTTAGCAGATCATTTTCGCTATCTTTTCCTTCTCCAAACTATGTAGCAATTTGGAAATCTTCAAATCAGGAAGGTCTCAGCGGATGATCTTCTTCTCATCTTATTTTATTCAGAATTAAATACAATTAGCAATTTTTTTTAATAAATATTTTCAGATTTTGATGAAAGATTCAAAGAAGGAACGATATGGCAGCTCCAGATTAATAAAAAAAAACAAGTAATATAAATAAAACATTTAAAGTCAATTCCTACTTTTTTTTTCACAATATTGCAGAAAGTCCTTTATAAATAATTTTCATTCATTTTTTTAAGTTTATCTGGCGCCATCTATTGGTAGATACATGCAACTTAAATCTAAAAACTAAAATTAATGAATTAAATTTAATGAATGAATCAATATTTTAAAAACTGTATTAACAGTGTCATCCACTACAAGTTCAAAAAAAAATGTATTTGAACTCGAGTGGAAGAATAAGAAGTATTTTATGAACGATTGAAAATTTGAACAGGATATATATAGGAGAACAATATATATATATATATATATATATATATATATATATATATTGTGTGTGTGTGTGAACAATATATATATATATATTGTTATATAACAATATATATATATTTCGCACCTATGCGCGTGGATACACCTAGCGGCAAAAACAGTGTGTGTATACGCCTACGTGCGCAGAACCTAGCGGTGCAAAAAAGTTAAGAGTTAGTGTCGTGCGTGTTCTGCAAGAGGGAAATAGCATAGTCGCGAGTGGCTATGACTATACATATATATATACATACATCGTATGTTTCCGAAAATAAGCTTATCTGTGTATAAAGTGTATCTGTGTAATGTGTTTATCTTCAAAAAAAGTATCCTAAGATCAAAACCCACATATAAGCCAAAATGAAATCGATTTATTCGTGTATGAAGGCGACATAAACTCTAGTGCGGAAATCATTGAAAGCGATGATGATATGTACTATCTAGGCATTCCTATGGTTGGGTGGTTGGTTGTTTGGGGTTATATGGCACAAGGGGCCATATTTCACTCATGCCTGCGCCAAACATCAGTGCTTTTTTAAAAAACATTCTGGCAAAATGGAATGGTTAAAAGACGAAAAATTAAATTGAAAGAACAGGTAAAATTCAGTACCAAGTAAAATCAATTAATTATGGAATTAAAATGTTGATAAAATAAAGAATAAAATGAGTGCTTTTAAAGCATTGTCAATTAAAAAGACATTGATGAAAACAAGATAAAAATGTGCAACAAACAAATTTCCAATATAAGGCATGAAATCAATTTTAACAACAAATAAAAAAAAAAAAAAAGACAAAAGCATGAAGGAAAAGATCACTGGGTCGCCCCGGGGTCATGACACCCAGACACATCTAAAGAAGAAGCATCCATGAGGGAGGCATTCCTATGAGTGAAAGTGAATTGCACAAACTATTCGGAACAAGTATTCGATTCCTGACCTATTCTAAATCATAATTTTACACAATTTTTTTAGTAAGGTTTAAAAGCTATACTCAAAACAATCAGATAGTAAGATAAAAAAATTAAAGCAAGTAACCTTTTTCTTTCCTAAGTTTTTGTGCTAATTATTTAAGGTGTTCTTATATTATTTCTGGTGTAGTTCTGGTTTTCTGAACTTCCTCATTAGCTTGGAACACATTTCACCAAAGGAGATGGTTCGTTTGGGGAGACGATGCAACAAACCAGCAATGTATACAATTTCCTGAAAATAAACCAACTCATTCTCAAAAATGAATAACTCCTTTCATTTATTAATTTCTTCATGAAGCTAATAAATTTGAAAGAAATAATAACGTTTTCATATTTGACGATATATCACTTTCGCCCGGCAAACAGAAAAGTAATTTTTTTGTGCGATTAGCAAATCCATATATGAGCAATCCACCTTCATAATTTAGCTTAAGCAAAAAAATTAAGTTAAAAATTCTCTAGCTAAAAATTCAAGTTAAGCTAAAAATTCTCGTCTCATACACGGAAAAATACGATATGCGCGTGTTACATAATTTTTGATTTTTTAGTCTCGTTCGACCGGCGGTCAGTGGGCAAGTAGGGACGGGCTTCACGTGAGTGGGCATCCGTGACTTAAATGGAAGTTCCAATGTGAAAGAGCAATCTAAGTCGCACTTTACATGTGCAACAACTGCCTGCGATAATTAAAAGAAGTGGCGTATTTCCCCGTACAAACATTGATGAATATGTGTGTGTTATTTCTTTGTACTGCGATTTCCATGTTCATAAATACCTCTACCCACGTTAAGCTTATTGAAAATGGAGAACCACTTTTCTAGATTCCCAATATGGAACGTACAACTCCAGGCGCTTCATTTAAAGCAGTGGGGGTAAACCTCTTATTTTCTTTTATATGAATAAACAAAAAAGGTCTTTTAATGATTTGCAAATTGAAGTTAATTATTTTGTTACATTAATAATCTTTTTCAATTCCTACTATTAGTTAATTGCTATAATTCGCTATATATATCTTGTTCAAATTTTTAATCGTTAATAAAATACTTTTTATTCATCTACTCAAGTTCAAATACACTTTTTTGGAACTTGTAGTGAATGATACTTGATGTTAATGCAGTTTTTTCAAATATTAATTCATTAATTACATTTAATTAATTAATTTTAGTTTTCTCTTTTTAGATTTAAGTTGCATGTATCTACCAATAAATGGCGCCAGATGGGAGAGGAAAATTTAATCTTAATTTGTAAAGGACTTTCTGCAATATAGTGACAAAAAAAGTAGGAATCGACTAAAATTTTTTTTTTTATACTTAAATTTTTTTTCATATCCATAAATTAAGAATAATTCAGAATCACACAGAAATTGAACTCTAAAATAAAAATTTCACCTGTAGAATTATCACACACATCTTGAAGAAGAATATGCAAATTACAGGAAACCACCAGATGGCGCGGAGAGTACGTCACAATGACGAGAGTGTAAGAGAGAGGTATATAAGGAATGGTGGCAAAGAAGTAAAAATTGTTCACAAGCGCTTTAAAAACCTTTCAGTGCAATAACCGCATAGTTATGGCACAAAGGAAGCATTTGGATGATTTTTTTTTACGTGGTAGAATTATCGGACGACTGGAATGTGGACGTACCCAGCTGGAAGTATCCGAGGAATTTGAATCGCCCAGAGTGTCATCTCCAGGCTTTGGCAACGATTCCAAGATGATGATAATGAGAGTAGATGTTACAGCACAGGTCGCCTCCGAGTTACAACGCCGAATGAGGACCGGTATTTAGTAGTTACTGCCAAAAGAAACGGACGGAGCACAGCATCAGACCTGTCTCGTCAGCTCTCTTCAGCTACCGGTACGACAGTTTCAAGGCAGACCGTGTACAGACGTTTAGGGCACATTGGTCTATATGCTCGTAGGCCTGTCAGATGTGTTCCACTTACCGCAACTCACTGTCGCCTGCGATTAATCTGGAGTAGACAGCATGCATTGTGGACACCGCAACAGTGGTCTTGTGTGATGTTTTCCGACGAGTCCAGGTTTAGTTTGCAGTCTGATTCTCGCCGGACTTTCATATGGAGAGCGCCAAGTACCCGTTACCACCAAGAGAACACCGTCACTGTGGTGCAGGATGGCCCGTTTGGGGAGGAATTATTCTTGGTTCCAGTACTGACCTGCATGTTCAGAGTGTAACGACGGCAGGCCACATCTATCGGGATGTCATTCTGGAACAACATGTACGTTTGTTTCGGGGCGCCATGGGTGCTGAATTTCGGTTTATGGATGACAACGCCCGTCCTCACCATGCAAACATTGTAGACGAATGCCTTCAATTGAAGGATATCACCCGTATGGATTAGCCAGCATACTCACCGGACTTGAATCCAATAGAGCATGTGTGGGATATGCTTGGCCGACGAATTGCAGCCTGTCAACCCCCTCCCACCTGTCAATCGGAACTTCGGAGGGCATTGCTTGATGAGGGGTGTAATATTCTCCAAGATCAGATTGATAATTTGATACTCAGCATGCCTAGGCATTGTAAGGCCTGTATTGCATCGTCCGCGAGACATACTCCATATTAACCATCATACTAACCCTGTTATACTGTTTTTTGTCAATAGGTTCTTTTTGGAAATTTGCTCCAGGGAGTAAAAATCGCAATTTTTATTAATTATGACAAACATATAGCATCTTTTTTGCTCTTTACCTTTTATTTAATAAATAGACTTTAGAAATAAGTCAAATTTGTTTTGCTTCTGTCTCTTTCTTTGCCTGAACTTCATTATCCTTCATTGATGGACATGAGTGCATATTACTTGTTTTTACTTTTTTTAATTCCTTCTATTAGCTCACAAACTCGCTATATATATCTTGTTCAAATTTTCAATCGTTAATAAAACCCTTTATATTCCTCCACTCAAGTTCAAATACATTTTTTTTTTTTTAACTTGTAGTGGATGATACTTGATGTTAATACAGTTTTTTCAAATATTAATTCATTAATCAAATTTAATTAATTCATTTTAGTTTTTTTCAGATTTAAGTTGCATGTATCTACTAATAGATGGCGCCAGATGTAAGAGAAAAATTTCAACTTTATTTATAAAGGACTTTCTGCAATATAATGAAAAAAATGTATGAATCGACTTTAATTTTTTTTTTTTTTTTTTTTTGTAATTAAAGGGACAAAATAAATGTAATATTGTATGTAAATCTTTTGCCAAAGAAGAAAATTCTCAACAAAAAAATGATAGACTGTGTTCTAAAGAGGTGATTTCTAAAAATTAAAAACTCTTTAAATACTTACTTGTGCTTTACCAAAAGGTATCAGTCTAACGTCGACAATATCCTCCAAGTCTCTAAAAGTAGGAGATAGTTGGTTCACTATAAATCTCATGCTGTCTGGGCAATTTGTCTCATAGTATACATCTAGATTTACTTTATCACCTTTGGCTGCTGATGTAAAAACTCTAACGGTGCCAGCGTTTGGAACATTGCCTGGATATCTTTCTCCAGGAGTATTGGTATTTGGATATGCTACTCCGAAAGCAGTATTACTTGGATATGCTACTCCAAGAGGAGTATTACTTGGATTGTTTACTGTATTGGCACTTGGGTAAATCACTCTGGAAGCGCTGTTACTAAACTGGTAGACGCTAGGGTTAATTATTCTCGTGCGGATGTAACTTGGATAGGCCGCATATGACCTTCGATTGAAGTCGTATCTGGAGTCATATCCATAACTACTCTGAGCTTCTACATTCTGAAAAAAAAAAATTATTAGTTAATAAAAAAAATGACATACAATTTAATTTAATTTTTCATTTTAAAAATCCATTTTTTAACAATCGTAATCCTAATGTTATCGTTATAATTATATTATTGGTGTTCAAAAATATCAATAACATAATCAGTGAGATATAACTGTGTAACTAATAAAATTCTTAATATTTGTTAAAAACCTTTATTTTTTCCACTATACAATTGATGCATCTGTTGTTCTAATGCAGCTGACAATCCAGAGACAGTTAATCTTTATGCCATAAGGAAGGCCTTCACTGCTGTTACTCATTGAGCACTACTCAGAGGGCACGTGTAGCTTGAAGTTATGCTACTGATGCGAGTAACACTACCCCCACAATGCTCTACAACAATGCTATTAGGCCGTGATCTACGGTTTAAAATGGATTTCGAAGCCACTACAAACATCCATGGTTCCACCGGGATTCGAACCCGAAACCTGTGGTACCGAGCGCTAGCCACTCGACCATCAGATCCCTATTGATACATCTGACAAAAAGAACATTTATAATCCACTTGCATTTAAAAAGATTATTGTTATCTCTTTACAGCAAAAGTTCAAAAATTGAGTTTTTGCTCAAGATTATTTATTTTACTTTGCTGAGATTCACGGGCAATTCTATTTCATATGTAAGCATTGGTTGATTTCTGTAATAAAAAATAGCAGTTCTATTAAATTAAATGGTATATTCCACAAAATGTGAGGCAAAAAGCAGTTTTCCAATTATATATTTTAAACGATCAGTAAACAGCAAATAACATTTTAACAATATTAAAAAGGAATGCTAAATTGTTGTTGTGTTTTTTAATGCTTAATTTTGAAAGGGGGAGGCGGTTCTCATTTTTTTTTTTTTTTTTTTTTTTTTTTGAGTTGATTTCTTAGTTATCAGTTTAACCTTTAAAAAAAAAGGTTAAATGGATAATCTTAAAGATAAATCTTTAAGGTGATAAACTCAGGCAGTATTTTTTCAACGATGGACAGCCTTCGACTGATTTAACAGAAATTATTTCGCTACTGTGTTCTATGTTTTCAGAAATGCGAGACATCTCTCCTTCGAAAGACCTCGATTTATTTATTTGTTTTGATGAGGCCAACCCAGAATCTATCATCGCTAACCTTTCATAAATGTTTTGATTCACGCTAATCTAACATGTCGATAAGAAAATATGTCTGTGGTATGTATTGAATCTTCTTCAAAGAAAAACACAGATAGGCATCATGTAACCTTTGCTGTTTACCACAAAAGACAATGTTTTTTTAAACTTCTGTTCGTCTGCTATTCATCTTAAATAAACTGTTACTTGACCCATCTGTACATCAAGCATGAGATAAAAATTTCAGAACTGTGTCATCATAAATCACTTTTACTTTGCTGAGATTCACAGGCAATTCTATTTCTTACGTACTCATTGGTTGATTTCATAATAAAAAAGAGCCCCTCTATTAAATTAAATGGTATATTCCCTAAAATGTGAGGCAAAAAGCAGTTTTCCATTTATATCTTTGAAACGATCAGTAAACAGCAAGTAACATTTTGACATTATTAAAAAGAAAGCTGAGCATTTTTAAAAAAATATTAAATGGATAATCTTAAAGATAAATCTTTAAAGTGATAAGCTCAAACCGAATTTTTCAACGATGTTGAAGGCACAGCCTTCAATTGATTGAACAAAAATTCTTTGCCTACTGTCTTCTGCGTTTTTAGAAATGTGCGACGGATCTCCTTCGAAAGACCTCGATTTATTTGTTTGTTCTCACGAGGCCAACCCAGAATCTATCATCGTTAACCTTTCATAAATGCTTTGATTCAAGCTAACCTAACATTTCGATAAGAACATACACTCTGTGCTATGTATTGAATCTTCTTTAAAGAAAAAGCACAGATAGGCATCATGTAACCTTCTGTAGTGCTTTGCTGTTTTCCACAAAAGATAAGGTTTTTCTTTTTAACTTCTCTTCGTCTGCTATTCATTTTAAATAAACTGATACTTGACCCATCTGTACACCAAGCATGAGATAAAAAAAAATTTCAGAACTGTATCATCATAAATCACTTTACTTTGCTGAGATTCACAGGTAATTCTATTTCTTACGTACTCATTGGTAGATTTCGTAATAAAAAAGAGACCTTCTATTCAATTAAATGGTATATTCCACAAAATGGGAGACAAAAAGCAGTTTTCCAATTATATCTTTAAAACAATCAGTAAACAGCAAACAGCATTTTAACAATATTAAAAAAGAATATTGAGTGTCTTGAAAAAGAAGGTTAAATGGATAATCTTAAAGATAACTTTTTAAAGTGATAAACTCAAGCTGAATTTTTTTCAACGATGCTAAATGGCAGCCTTCAACGGATGTAACAAAATTCTTTCCTGCTGTTTTTCTATCTTTTTTTAGAAATATGCGATGGCTCTCCTTCGAAAGACCTCTATTTGTTTGTTCTCACAAGGCCGACCTAGAATCTATCATCATTAGCCTTCCATAAATGCTTTGATTCAAGCTAACCTAACACGTCGATAAAAACATACAGTCTGTGGTATGTATTGAATCTTCTTCAAAGAAAAACACAGATAGGCATCATGTAACCTTCTGTAGTACTTTGCTGTTTACAACAAAAGACAAGGTTTTTTTTCAACGGCTATTCATCTTAAATAAACTGATACTTGACCCATCTGTACATCAAGCATGAGATGAAAAAGTTTTTCACACAACTGTATCATCATAAATCATGCGCATGGGGTCATTGTTCACTTTTTTTATGCAGTGGCACAAGTATCACTGTCTTCGGGCAGCAGTGCAAAAGCTCCCTCCGCGTTCAAAGTAACTTATCGATTTTCAAAGGGAACTCAAGCGTGAAGTTGTGTGGAAACAAATGGAAAATAAATGTGTTCGTGTTGTATATGAGTTGCAACCGTGTTAAAAAGGAAAAAAGTGCACGTGCTTTATTGTTCAATGGATATTCATCATTTTGCTTTGTCTATTTCTTTTTGTTTCCCTTCAACATTGAGGATAATTTTATCGATCATTTAATCATTTAATGTAAAGAACCTCCTCCAGTTCACTGAATCATATTTCTTAACCCTTTTTTTTCTTGAATCTTTTTTAATTAAATAATGGAGGTCTTGAATCACCTTCTAAGAAAAATAATTTTAAATGCTAGAAATAAAAACCAAAATAATTCAGTTAAATTTAAAAAATTAGTTAAAAATAGGACGCAGTGATCATCATCAGTGGCGCAGCAGCCCCATAGTGAACCAAGGCCGTTTGCCTGTTGTCAAATTTCAAGACAGGGATGTTTTCTTTTTACGGGGTAGGGTTGTCAGCACTACGCCCAACGCTCTACAGTCCTTTTAGACCAGGGGCCTGATGGATGTGTCATGTAACCAGTGGCCTGGAGTGTCTAGCTTTGTGGCGCTCGGTTCCACAGGTTTCAGATTCAAATCCCGGCGATGCCATGGATGTTTGTAGTAGTTTGGTATTCATTCGCTGGATTTAAATAATTTAATAAAACTATAAATATACTAATAAAATACTATTAAACTATAAATATACTAATAAAATACTATTAAACTATAAATATACTAATAAATTACTATTAAACTATAAATATACTAATAAAATACTATTAAACTATAAATATACTAATAAATTACTATTAAACTATAAATATACTAATAAATTACTATTAAATTATAAATATACTAATAAAATACTATTAAACTATAAATATACTAATGAATTACTATTAAACTATAAATATACTAATGAATTACTATTAAACTATAAATATACTAATAAAATACTATTAAACTATAAATATACTAATAAAATATAATTAAACTAATAAATTACTATTATTAAACTATAAATATACTAATAAAATACTATTAAACTATAAATATACTAATAAATTACTATTAAACTATAAATATACTAATAAACTATAAATATACTAATAAAATACTATTAAACTATAAATATACTATTAAACTATAAATGTGTGCCTCCTTCTAATGTTGTAGTTTCTTCTCATTTCATTACTTTTCTCTTCTATTTTTTATTAATTATATACTTCTAGATATAAAATGTGCGGCATAAAATTTCAGTGGGCATTAACCTAAAGAAACACTTCTCCAACATCAAGATAAAAGTGTGTGGCTGCACAGTATCTGTCTGCACAGCCAAAGTACTTTGTTTAAATCACTCAGAACTCATATACTCCCGCCATTGGGAATAAAAAAAAACATTAATTTGCATTGAAAAGGTTGACGGCAGTAACTATTTTTGTTTCTAATGCAGTCGGCAAACACTTAGATAGTTGTCTTTTTATGCCTTAAGACAAGGGCAGCACCGACGACACTCTCTTAGCACTACCCAGAAGGTGGGCGTAGATTGAAGATAAGCTACAAACGTAGAGTAACAATACCCCCACAACTCTCTACGATCCTATTAGACTAAAACCTACTGTTTAAAGTGAATTCTGAACCTCTACAAACATCCACGGGATTCGAACCCGAAACCTGTGATATCAAGCACCACTCGGCAATCAGGCCCCAAAGGTAGTAACATTTTGATCAGGTTTTTGTTTCAAGAGCGAAACGTGACAGGGACGAACGAGTTTTACATAATAACAATAAAAAAAAATGAATCGATTACTGCGCTGTTAACTTTTTTTCTCATTAATCTTCTTTCAAATCACTTCCTGCCACTTTCACGTGATAAACAATTGTTACGCAATGCTACACAACACACGTGTTTTTTATTTTTTTATTATTATTATTTTTTTTTCATGCTCGGTGGACTACGAAATAACCCGTATCCAGAGAAGGAACATAAAACCGCATCCTTTCCTCATTCGAAACAACTTTCTTACAAAAGAGAAAATGCTTCGACCCAACAAACACTGAAAAGATTTCTTCTACTTTACTGCTCGGGTAGCTTTTGCACATCTTTGTTGCTCATCTGACAAGTCCTTCGTGACCTACAGAATGTGTGCGGTCTGCAGATCTGAACCAGAAAATCAACTCGAATTGGGAATGCACGCGAAGCACCAGTTAAACGATCTCGTGATTGCATATGTTTGCTTGGAGCAAATGAAAAGTGGAATAGCATGTTGGTAAGTTTGAATGAGAAAAATCAATAAAATACTGGGTGTCAACAGTGAACTTTGGATTATTATTATTATTTTATTTTTATACTGAAATTGCTGTTTTCTACTTGCTTTTGTAACAGGGAATAAAAAAAAAAATCATTCTGAAATTTTTTTTTTTTTTAGTGGTTTATAAAAAATTCTTTAGAAAATTTATTCATATATTTGAAATGAACGCTTGTAAAAAAAAAAAAAAAAGGAAAATAGACTAAAATATAAAAAATGGAAAATTGCTATTAGCAGAATATTTTAATAGGTCAAACATCAGGGATATTTTTTCATTTTAAGAAATTATATTTTATTTATATAAAATGTTTCGATTCTAATAAAAAAAAAAAATTTTTTTCTTCTGAATGTAGAGTCTGTTATTAATTTTCAACTAATCTAATTTGTTCCAGTCCTTGCATGAAAGGTTTAGTTCGCCGCTCTACGGTCACTTTGTACACACTTTAAACTAATTAGACCAGAACCTACAGTTTAACGTTAATTCACAACCACACCTCTGCCAGGATTCGAACCTGAAGCCTGTGGTTCCACAGGCCACAGCGCTAACCAATTGGCCATCAGGCAACCTCCACGAAAAGAGAAAATAAATTACTGAATTAATACACAGATCATCTGTCAACTTTGTTAAGGGAACACTGAATCCTTTTGTTGGTACTAATTCCCCTGGTGAAGGAAAACCTACACCAGGTCCAAAGAACCTCGTCGCAGGCGACTGGTCCATTCAGCTAATATGCAGCCTAATATGAAGCATCACTTTTAGCGAGGAACCACGAGGGCTGAAGACTGTCGAAACCTCCAGACAAAGCTCTGCGGTCCTATTAGACTGGGACCTACGGTTTAAAGTGGATTCCGAACCAAACATTCATGCCACCGCCGGAACTCGAACCCGAAACCTGTGGCATTGAGTGCCAGAGCGCTAGTCACTCGGCCATCAGGCTCCCTTTTTTCTGAGATTTATGCTTGCGAATGCTACTTTACCTTAACTTATCCAAGTACTATCAAAATAAAAAAAGGCAAACTGTGATGGCCGAACGACAATTGATAATCAATATCAGAAAACCCCAATATTCATTAATCTATGATAGTTTTTCAAATTTGATAATGCTTATGTTAAACTTTGAGCGCGATTTCGGTGGATATTTCTGGGACTCTCGGCCATTCAGACACGCACTGAATCTTAAAAGAATGAATGAATTAGGGGGTCAAATAATGCTCAGTAGTCCATTAAAAGATCTTATGCCTTTGTTTTAAATTACGAATATTGACTATTTATATGCATGTTGATTTTTAATAAAAATATGATATTTAAGATTTCATTTTCTTGAATATTATTATTATTATTTTTTATTTATTTATTTATTTTAAGATTACGAAATATGTGCAAAAGACGCAAAGTCAAGATTTGAATTAAACGAGAATTCAAAGACGTACAAATTAGACATACAAACCGTGTACGGAAACAAGTTAAGTTCGAGGTCATTTTGAACAAATTAAGACAGCAATATTTCAGGACCGAGGTTAAGTTGCCTTGTTTTAGACCCAGTTGAGGCACCACTATTCTCTTTTGAAGGTCGCTTTGCCCGAAGCGACATTCTTCCATTTTAAAACAGAGACGTACACTTTCGATTTTCTTTGTCCTTGCTCATTATGAGGTTGTGACCCCTATATTCACCCCCACCTTCGCCCCCATGAGATGAACGATAAACGCACTTTCAACAAAGGTCACCACAAAAGTAAGACGCAACCGGTCTTACTAGTATAAGGTGCAATGTGCTTGTTATGCGACAAAAGTTATTGCGACATCTTTAACGAGAGCCAATTTTAAAAAAATAAAATAAAATAAAAAATAATAAAAATAAAACAAGTTTTTCACTGAAAAATATTATAATGTTGCGTATTTTCCATCAGGAGTAAAATTTTTGACTGGGATCATTTTTCGTAATTGACTATCAGATGGAAGTTACATTATCAAGTAGTGTTAATCAACGCAAATGTTCCACAAAGTAAATTAAATGGATTTTACCAACTCTTATAATGATAAATGTCTTGTAAAATATATTCTAAGTTAGGAGCAAAATTTTTGAGTAGAATCATTTTTCGTAATTGAATACCAGATGGAAGTTACATTACCAAATATTGTTAGTCAATTCTAATTGACACAAAGTAAATTAAATAAATTTTACCAACTATTATAATGTTAAGTATCTTGCAAAATATATTCTAAGTTAGGGGTAAAAGTTTTGACTAGGATCATTTTTCGTAATTGAATATCAGATGGAAGTTACATTATCAAATAGTGTTAGTCAATACAAATTGACACAAAGTAAATTGAATTCAATTTACCAAATGAAAAATGTGTAACCGTATACAGAATTTTATAAAGTTAGTATTAAATTATTATTTTCTGTTTGCTCAATTAGTATGCAAATTAAAATAAAAAGGTCAATCAATTAGTTCAAATGCATCAAAAAGTATTCAAGTACTATATTAACAAAAATAGGTTTTCTTAGATAATTTTACAACATATTATTGTTTCGTTCTTTTATTTATTTTTAATGATAAAAATGAATGTCTTTGAATATTTAATCTAAAAATTTAAACATTTTCTTTTATTTGTCTTCTATGATAAAAAATGGATGGCTTTTAATGTTCAATATAAAAATGTAAACATTTTCTTTTATTTATCATTTATGATAAAAATGAATATCTTTAAATATTTAATATAAAAAATTTAAACATTTTCTTTTATTTAATTTTTATGATAAAAATGAATGTCTTTAAATATTTAACATAAAAATTTAAACAAATTTTTTTATTTATTTTTTATGATAAAATGAATGTCTTTAAATATTTAATATAAAAATTTAAACATTTTCTTATATTTAATTTTATGATAAAAATGAATGTCTTTAAATATTTAATATAAAAATTTAAATATTTTCTTTTGTTTTTTTTTAATGATAAAAATAAATGTCTTTAGATATTTAATATAAAAATTTAAACATTTTCTTTTATATATTTTTAATGATAAAAATGAATGTCTTTAAATATTTAATATAAAAATTTAAAAAAATTCTATTTAATTTATTTTTTATGATAAAAATGAATGTCTTTAAATATTTAATAAGAAAATTTTAAAAATTCTATTTAATTTATTTTTATGATAAAAATGAATGTCTTTAAATATTTAATATAAAATTTATTTTAAAGCGTTCTTCAATACGACTCTCATTTTTAAATTTTTTAAAAAATGCCTTTTCTAACAGGATTGTAATCAATAATAATCTGTATATCATTATCTCCATTTGCTAGTGCACTTTTTGCCTTGAATAAAATATTAAGGAAACATACAATAGGGAAAATAGGATTTGCAAATTCACAGGGAAAGAACAATCAAAAGTTTCATAACAAAACATTTTTCTAGCTGCAGTTTCAAATTGTCCTTTTTCGCTTTGCATGTCTGCCAGACAAAAGAATTCGAAATAAAAATGAATTAAATTAAATTTAAAAAAATAAACAGACAGCATTTCAAATTACTTTCATTTGTATTTGTACGGTAACGATCATTTGTAATATATTTTGGAAATGTGACTATAAATTCGCAAAAATATCAGAAAACATTTCAATAAAATATTTTTGTAACTTTTTTTTTTTTTAACTAGAGCAGGGGTAATCAACCCAAATGATCTTGCGGGCCACTTTGGAAATGCATGATAACTCCGCGGGCCCCTTATAAAATTATATACCCCCTATTAGATTTAGACCCACTATAGGCATTTTTTGGAGTGAAAAATTGAAGCATAAATAGTTATTATTATTGTGTTTATTATTATTCTTACATATAGACATAGATACTATAATAATAATGATACTAAGCGCACATTGTAAAAAGAAATATATATCACTAGAAATGAAATAGAAAAAATATATAAATATGAATGAAATTAAAAGAAATGTGAAAATATTTAAAAAATATTTATTTTACTAATGCGATATTTGTTTCTCCAACTCTTTCACTGAGCTTTTGCAAATCGATCTCAATCTGGGTATTTGCATATCGTCATGGGTGTTGCAGGTTAGAGTCCGCTATGTTTGAGTTTGTTTTGTGTTGGGTCAATTTCATTTTGGAAAACCAATTCGCAGATGTAAGTTCAACCAAAAGCAATTAATAACTTCAATTAAGAGTCTGGTTTGTTCTATCAATCATCAACTGTGCGTATTTAGGGATGGTCACTGAGGTCACTTAAAGGGAATCATAGAACCTGTTATATTAGATGTTCCAAAATGCTCGTGCGTCATGAGTTCGCAGAATATAATAGAATTATTCTGCGAACTCATAACTGTAAGCTTATCAATAAAAGAGGCATTATCTGTCCTATATTCGCAAAAATATTATTTTAAAATGAAGGTTAATTTTTCTCATAATTTCGACAGTCCATTTTTGAATATATGGATGATAATGAATTTTTTTAATACATTGGTTTTCACTACGTTGGTTTTTAAAAAAAAATATGATAAATCTCACAGGCAGGAAAAATATTCAAGGCGGATCCCTGATTGGCCACCCCTGTACTAAACTAAACGTTAACATTAAGCATTGGATTGATATTGAGAATACGAATCACATTTAAAACATCTTGAAAGAAAATTTCAAGTCAATTCCTACTTTTTTTTTCACTATATTGCAGAAAAGTCCTTTACAGATAAAGTTGGGGCCTGAATGGTTGAGTGGCTCGCTCTGGCGCTCGGTACCACAGGTTTCGGGTTCGAGTCCCGGTGGTGACATGGATGTTTGTAGTGGTTCGAATCCACTTTAAACCGTAGGTCACGGTCTCCTATGACTGTAAGAGCATTACAGAGCAAAAGTCAGACTTCTACCTACGGGTGCTCCTTTTCAACAGACAGCTCCTTCCCCTTCAACCATGAGTCCATACGGGTTCGTGGGCTTGGTCTAAATTAGATATCTACCAAGTGAGATAAGTAACAACAACAACAAATAAAGTTGAAAATTTCCTCTTACATCTGGCGCCATCTATTGGTAGATACATGTAACTTAAATCTAAAAACACTAAAACTAATTTATTAAATTTAATTACTGAATTAATATTTGAAAAACCTGTATCAACATCCAGTGTCATCCACTACAAGTTTTAAAAAATGCATTTGAACTCAAGTGGATGAATAAAAAGTGTTTTATGAACGATTGAAAATGTGAACATGATATATATAGGGAGAGTGTGAGCTAATAGAAGGAATTGAATAAGAATAAAATGTAAAGATGAGAGAAACCAGGACATTGGTGTAACTTTGGAAAATGCGTTGACATTTCAAAATTTAGAGTATTCGGGAGAATAATTCGACACGCAATATTTCAAAAAGGAATCATTTGACATGAGACACAAATACTTTTTACTTATGGGGTGCAACTGAACATTTTATTACCGCCTTCTCCTTTATGTAACAAAAGTATAAGTATTATTACAAATTTAAATATGACTTCTCAAATTAAAATTTACATTTTTTTTTTTTTTTTTTTCGATTTTCATTCGAAATAAGATATTTTAAGGTTTAATGAATATTGTAATTCCCTTAACTAACTGCGTTTGAAACTTGGAAGGAGAATTTTCATTTTACTCTTTCCTTCTTTTTATTTATTTATTTTTATTATTATTATTATTTTTAAAATAATTTTTGAATAAGAAGGAATATACATATCAATAAGGTAAAAATACGGGCATGATGGCTGAGTGGCTAGAATTCTGGCTCTCGGTACCACAGGTTTTGGTTTCGACTCCCAGCGGTGCCATGGATGTTTGTAGTGGTTTGAATCGACTATAAACCGTAGGTTTAATAGGATCGTGGAGTGTTACTCACGTCAGTAGCATATCTTCAAGCTACACGTTCCACTTGCTTAGTGTTAAGTGAGTAACAGCAGTGTAGTCTGATGTGTGGAATAAAGATTAACTCTCTCTTTTCTGTATTGCCAGGTGCATTAGAACAATAACCATATAAAAATATGCTTTACCTTCATATAATGTTAAAAAAAGTTCTGAGAAATTGTCGTCATTTTTTTTTTTTTTTGATAAAGAATAGAAAAAAATTAATAAATATATAAAATAAAAATATAAATAAATATAAAATACACAGTTCAGTCACATTAATGTGACCACCTGTCAAAAGTGGAGTGTGGCATTAAGTTGGAATTCTTTATGTACACTCCACTGCAATGTGCTGCCACCTGTCTTTTGTGATTGGTTATTTCCGTTGGCGTCGAAAGAAAGTGGTGGTCACATTAATGTGACTGGACTGTGTATAATAAACATGTATAAGTATATAAATTATAATAAGTATATATTATAAATATAAAGAAAATAAATAAATATATAGAGGACTTTTATACCCGTAACAAACAAAAAAAACACGAACATTATAAACTTAAATGTTAACACGAAAAGCATCTAAATTGCATAATTAGCAATTGTAACTTCAAAAATGGATTTTTTTTATACACAGTCCAGCTTTAATACACTGATAAAGTTAATCAGATGAAAGATATAAAAAATTACAAAATAATATTTATAATTGAATGGTACATTTTTTTAATATTAAGCTTTAAAAATTCTTTAAAATAAATATTAAGACAACTAAGAAATGGAAACATACACAAAAAAATGAAAAAATAAAAAAAATCTTGATATTAATATAAATAAATATAGAGAGGACTTTCATACCCGTAGCACACATTATACCCGTAGCGAACATTATAAACTTAAATGTTTACAAAGTAATCATCTAAATTACATAACTGGCAATTTTAATTTCAAAATTTTAAATTTTTTTTATACATACTAGTATATCTTTTCATAAAGCTTATTGAATGAAACATATAAAAATTTCAAAATAATATAATTTAAAGGTACACTTTTTTTTTTTTTAATAATAAACCTTAAAAATTCTTTAAAATAAATATTAAGACAACTAGAAATGGAAATACCTATTAATAAATAAATATAATAAAAAAATCTTGAACCCAAACGATTTAATTTTAATTTCAATAATGGCCTCACCTGCAAACGCGCTACAACCAGCGTCCAACATACGAGAACGAACCACCACATGTTGCTTTCAGAAGAAAATAAAAATATCGTCTGCGCCAGGGAGGAGATGCGTTTTTACACCGGATTCTACGAGGCGTCCGGTTCCTTCCGCGGCCTCAACCAATCACGGAGCAGCACTTCTCGGTAAGGCACTTTTCGCCGGCAGACGACATTTGACAAAGAATAAAATTCGATTCTTTTGGTGGAGTTCTTTTATTTATACTTTTATTAAAGCTCGTCAGCGGAAATCTTCTTCCTTCCGTGTGTATTCCTGGTTTAAATAATTACTTTAAATCAACAATAAATTTTTAAATCAATCAATAATTACTTTAAATCAATCTTTTTTTTAATTACTTAAATCAACTTACGATTATAACTACAATATTAATATTTGTTATCGAAATTAAACATTAAAATAATAATAATAATAAACTAACCAAGACTAAAAGTAAACTAATCAAGCATGAAACCAAATTGCTAAAATATGAAAATAAGTAAAAGAATTGCTCAAAAAAAAAAAAAAAAACAAATTTGCAAGTTACAGTTTATTTAATTCAAAAAAAAAATATTATTTTCTCATATACAGGCTCTCTTATAATATATATATATATATATATATACCGAGAGAGGGAGAGAGATTATATATATATATATATATATATATATATATATATAATGTCAAAAAGGAAGCACTCGTCACAATGAGTTGAACTCAAGATACTTGAACAATCGGGAAACGGTACAGCATCAAAAAACTTCCAAAGTGTATTAATAGAGGGCGCTGTAAGAAGCATAAAGAAAGTAAATTCGGCTGACAGTGATATTTTGAATCGAAATGACAACGTATTTTGCATGAGTTGCACATTAAACCAACTTGATTGTTTCGGTGTTTTGACGGAAAAAATGACTTCCAAATCATACAACAGTTATGACACTATTAGTGGAAAGCCCATCCACCATGACAACATCATACCCAATTAGATGGGATAATTTTTTATTCAAATATTTTCAGTTCAAATTTGAACTCATTGTGACGAGTGGTTCTTTTTTTTTTTTACAACATTTTGAAAGTGGGACTTTAATTATAATCAATCTGTATATGTTTGCTTGCAGCGAACACTAGTAGTGGCTCTTCTCGTGCTAAGCGGAGGCGTAAAATAGGCTCAACACAGTTACATTCAACTCAAAATTTCATCATGAGAGACTTTAGAAATCACAGTATACTCTTGTATTAAATTACTCTTCTTCCCTTGATGGCATTTTAATATCACCAGCGAATGTAATTTTAATACAGAAAAAAATTCAAAATTATTTTATGGAATGGAATTTAAAAAAATTTTAAAAAAGGCAGAAATCTCGGGAAAAAAGGTATATTGCATTTCTCTGGCGATATAAATATAACAAATAAAATGAGCAATCATTTGTTTTTCTTAGTAATTTGGGTTATATAAAGCGATAAAACTAAAGTTTACATTATTTCTAAATGATAAGACATTAAATAAATATGAATCAAAAATAAATTATACACGTAAAATGACGCCATGATTGGCATTGAACTTTTTTTTTTTAAAAAAGAGCTTTTCATGCATCCGTTATTAATTGATTTCAGTCATATCCAAAAGGCCGACAACAAGAAAAAAATTATTTTGACATGCAAAATACAAAAAAGGGGACATATAAATAAAAAAAAAAATTCTGGAATGCAAGAAATAAATTTTAAGCGTGATATATTAAATCAACAAAAAAAAATGTCAAAAGATTAAAGAAAAAAAAAAAAAAAGAAACACAAACTTCAAAAATTCCCATTTTAAGCAAGAAGTTTTCTACAAACAAACAAAAAAAAACGTTTTTAAAAAACAATACCTAATCTCGCGCACTAAAATGTTTAAAAATTATTTTAGATAATGAATATAAATGAAATTCAACTATTTTTTTTTTTTTTTTTTTTTCAATTCCTTACTTAGATAAACTTAAAATAATGAATGCAAATTATTTATAAAGGAGTTTCTGCAATAGAGTGAAAAAAAAAGTAGGAATTGACTTTAACATTTTTTTATATTACTTGTTTTAATTATTGAGTCACTTCCGCTTCCTTAGCCTATTTTCAAGCTATACGTGCCCTCTGGGAATGCTAAATGAGTAACATCGATCCCGCCCTTGCTTATGGCATAAAAAATAACTATCTAAGTATTTGCCAGCTGCATAAAGAAAAAAAAAAAAATTTTAATTATTGAATTTTAAGAAGCTTTAATATGCTATCAAATTATTTACTACAAATTAAAAATTACTAATATTACTATTACTAACATTGCTAACTATTCAATTATTTTAAATTTACTATCAAAAATTACAATTTTGGAAAATTAAGTTTAATTTAATTAGAAAAACAAGTAATATAAGAAAAAATTTTAAAGTCAATTCCTACTTTTTTTCACTCTATTGCAGAAAGTCTTTTATAAATAATTTTCATTCATTATCTTAAGTTTATCTGGTGCCATCTATTGGTAGATATATGCAACTTAAATCTAAAAAAAACTAAAATTAGTAAATTAAATTTAATTACTCAATTAATATTTGAAAAAACTGTATTAGCATCCAGTGTCGTCCACTACAAGTTCGAAAAACAATGTATTTGAACTTGAGTGGATGAATACAAAGTATTTCATTTACGATTGAAAATTTGAACAAGATATATATAGGGAAAGTTTGAGCTAATAGAAGGAATTGAATAAATAGAATTCTTTTGCGATTTTTGGTATATACCTTTTAAAAATATACTAATTCAGAGGGAGGGAATGGATTTATCTTTGATATAATTTTTTAGTTTGATATCATTTTGAGAGGTTATAAGTAATTTATTCTACATTTTAATACGTCATTCATTTTTTTGTAAAAGTATATACTGGTGAAAGCGGAAGATTATGAAACTACTATATGTTAAAAAGCGTAACTTTATTATCAAGAATTGCTGTTTTTATTTAATTAAAACACAGCTAACGGGAACTTTTTCTGATTTTTGGCATCACACGCAGCATACAAAATAATAAAGGATTCAATGAAAAATATCGTAATTAATATCGAAAAAACTAAGGCGGTCAATTTCTCTAAACGACATAAAATCCTAATATTCATTCGGTAGTCATATCCATTAAGTAAAGTTTACAAGTAAAATTTTATTACACAGTCTTACAAGTAAAATTAGTTTTAGGAGAAATGAACATAATAGTCAGCCCACTGAAAGCATGGAAAACTGGGAAGCTGCCAAGCCGAACAGATTCAAACAGAGCGGCATCATAGGAGAGGAAATGTCATTTAGGAGCTATTTTAAATACGATAAGAAAGTTTTTAACTTTTAATAATTAAAAGTTTAAATCCACGATATTAAAAAAGAAAAATCGGTACTTACGTATTAACGCCACCGCAGCTACAGATTTGGTGGTTTTTAAGTGGCGCCAACCTACACCTAAAATTTTTTGTGACAAATCATAAAATATATAGAACACTTTATTTAAAAAATCAAAACACTTTCAAAATTCAAAACACTTTATTTAAAAACAAAGTAGTCAATTGGATTTCGGTGGAAAATGGACCGATATAGAGTTTAACATAGATTCAAAACAATCTCTATTTTGGCGCATTGGCAGCTCTTTATTGGCGCAACTTCTGCTGCGATGGCGTTAATACGTAAGTACCGAAACATCAAATGAAAAATTCCACACTAACTAATATTATAGCTTTTTCTTTTCTGCTTTGCCATGTATATCTGAGTAGCCTAACAAGTCATCGATTCCAGTAAATACACTCAAGAGCCAAAACATTATGACCACCCCTACATTTTGCAATGAACTCACCTGGATGACGTGGAAGGCACGTGATCAGGTGGAAGTGGTATTTAACTGGTATTAAGTGGTGGCATTAATCCATGCCAAGGCGGGTTGAAGCTGTGTTGCGCGCCAAAGGTGGGCCAACTCGTTATTGACAGGTGGTCATAATGTTTTGGCTCTTGAATGTAATTTGAAGAAAAAAAAAACGTGATATCGGCTTATATATACGGTCGGCGTATATTTGCATATATACGATGCATACAACCCGATGTATAATATATATATAAAGTGTCAGAATGAACGGTGAGTATAATTCTCCAAATAATTGAATTTTCTTGGAATATTGTTCCTCACACAAATAAAAAATTGATTAGTTTCGTTCTTAATTAATCTTTAATAAAATTAATCTTCTTTTAACAAAGGACAATAGCTCTTTTACAATCATTCTTGATTAAAAAAGGGGCTAATGATACAAAGTTGATTGCAGACATCATTTCATTCTTGCCTCCACCAAGACTTCAGGAAATATTTCTCAACATCCTTCACACAATACAATATCTGTAAATTAATTAAATTCTGCAATCGATTATGAACGAATTCACGTGTTTCTCAAGATACCATAAGGTTGTTTATATAAAAAAAAAAGCAAACTTTATGTTCTATTGTTAAAATAAATTTTGCCTAAAATGCTTTCAATTCAATTAATTCTCCCACGCAAATGAGGGGCTGTCACTCCCTGGAGATTCTTCTGGAAAGCTAAGCCCTGCTTTCATCCTTGTCGGTGGATTGTTCGAGTCATGCATAGTTTGGTTCGATTTACCGATCTACGGTCATTTTGAGCACACTTTTGGTTAATTAGACCTACAGTTATATAGCATAAGCGAAGCTTTGAGCCTAGCTTCAGACTTTGAAGTACCTGATGTTTGGATTCTGACAGATAGTAAGAGCTCAATAATCCATTTTAATAATTGAAATTTGAAGGATAATAGTAATTTGAAGGATTGGCCAAGCATCCTGGACAAATTGGGGCAGGATATCGTTTCTAAACTAGTTGTTTTGAACCAGATCGGATCGAAGTGCTTGCAGTGGATTCCCTCCCATGTGGGCATCTATGGAAATGAAATTGTTGATCTGCTGGCTAGGAAAGGTTGCGAACTTCCCAAAGCTTCTTCATCCAATCTGTTAGCTTCAGAGATTCAATCCATGACTTTGGCCAGAGTGAATACCGCTTGGAGGTCTCCACCAATTCATGCATGGTACGCCGCTAAATATCCTGGTATGTCCTTGCAGTTCTCCTGTCCTGCTCAAACGCCTTTAGCTAGACTAAGGACTGGCCACACTAAGAGTTTGACCTTCAATGGAGACGAGAAAACATTTACCCTTTGTCATTGTTCGGCCTCTCATCTCATCGATTGCATGGGTGCCTCTGTGAGGCAACTGTTGAATGAGGGAGGACCGTTTGCGATCTATTGAGGCAGCGTGATCTACTGGACTTGGTTTAGGATTCTAAATCAAGAGGATAAGCAACAACAACAGACCTACAGTTTAACGTGGATTCGAACCACTCATAAATATCCATGATGCCTCTAGGATTGGAACCTGAAGCCTGTGGTATCAAAGGCCAGAAACGCTAGCCAACTGACCATCAGGCCGCTCAAGATATACATAAGTAGAAGATGAGGCCTAATCTATGCCCCACAAAAAAAAAATTTTTTTAATAAATTAAGTTAATCTATTGAATGTTGAATAACTTATTTTAAATCAAAAATTATTTATATTTTATTTTATTGCTGTTTAACAGTATAATTATTTTTATAATTGATTTCCGTTTTCAACTTTTTTCAATTCCTTCTATTAGATCACACTCTCCCTATATACACTCAAGAGCCAAAACATTATGACCACCTGTCAATAACGAGTTGGCCCACCTTTGGCGCGCAACACAGCTTCAACCCGCCTTGGCATGGATTAATACCACCACTTAATACCAGTTAAATACCACTTCCATCTGATCACGTGCCTTCCACGTCGTCCAGGCGAGTTCATTGCAAAATGTAGGGGTGGTCATAATGTTTTGGCTCTTGAGTGTATATCTTGTTCAAATTTTCAAGCGTTCATAAAATACTTTTTATTCATCCACTCAAGTTCAAATACACTTTTTTTTTTTTTAACTTGTAGGGGATGACACTTGAGGTTAATATAGTTTTTACAAATATTAATTCAGTAATTAAATTTAATTAATTAATTTTAGTTTTTTTTTTAGATTTAAGTTGCATATATCTACCCATAGATGGCGTCAGATAAACTTAAAAAACTGAATGAAAATTATTTATAAAGGACTTTCTGCAATGTAGTGAAAAAAAAAAGTAGTAATTGACTTAAAAAAAATTTTATATTACTTGTTTTTATTTTTATCTTTATACTGGGTTAAACAAGAAAGTCATTTCGGTTTTTACCGTTTATGTATATGGTAAAAGCCGAAAGCAGTTTATTGTGAACCCACTATATAATTACAGCTATACCATCCAGTCTCAAATTCGGAAAAGGGCACAAAACAGGCGGATTCAATTAAAGAAGAAAAAAAAAGCCAAACCCGACCTGCAACAATTATAAATTTTTGAGTACCCCATTAATTGAATTTTTAGAAACTTTATCTTTTATTTTTTGTTACTAACCTTAAAGCAGCCAATTAGAACTCTAAGCATATCTATGAATTAAGATGAGGAGGTTTAAGGGGTATTTCCCCCTGTTGGTACTCCGTAATCGGTACGCCAGTTGCCAGTTGCCTGAAGAAATTGCATAAAGCAAACCTACCGATTGCCCCACTCTTCGCCCGGTGGTAAGGTGCTGTTGGCTCAGCTAGAGCGTAAAAGGGCAGAGTTTGAACCCGCTGGCGATATTGCTGTAGTTACGACTTTCAGAAACGAGGTTACTAACATAAGTGCAACATGAGCTCTATCCACATTACTCACAGAAAAAGAAGCACACCGATTGATAACTTTACCACGCTGCTTGAGGCTTTGTCCTCTTGCACAATGGCTTAAACCCATCAATCAAAATATCAACAGCGTCAATTTTATATTTATTTTTCCAAGTTCTTAATTATATCCTACTGGTTTGGATAAGTTTAGTTAGTTTTGGTTAGTTTAGTTTTTGTTTGGTCATTTTTTGCACATACAGTTCAACGTGAATTCCGAACCACCAACAAACATCCATGTCACCGCCAGGATTCGACCTTGAAACTTGTAATACTAAAGGCCAGAGCACTAGCCAATTGGCCATCAGGCCGCTATCAACTTCGACGAGCAGGGAAAGACGACCCATTATTGCATACGTTTGCCCTGTCTGAGGTTCGCCGCAACTTTCAAGCTCTTAATACACTTGCCAAACTCTACTTGCATCAATTGCTAAGAAAAGAGCCTCCAAGATCTTTCCCAAGACCAAAAAAAAAAAAATTCCTTCTTTGACGTCTATCAATGAATTTCGCAAGCAGCAAAATCAACCCTAATATTTCTTATGTTCAACTACTCAAGTCGGCACCGAACGAGGATCAAGATTCCACCCTCCCACGAGCCTCCCTTTCTCTTGCTGCGGACAACTCAGTCATCACTAGCATTCTTGCGTCACTTCTACAAGAATTGAAAAACATCATTGACTCCTTTTCCAACCTCTGACTTCCCTGAAGAAATTGCATAAAGCAAGCCTATCTATTGCCCAAGGCAAGGTGGCGATTGACTCAATTGGCTCAGCTGGTGGGCAAGAGGGCAGACGTTCGAAACCGCTGGCGTCATTGCTGTAGATATGCTAGCGACATTGCTGTAGTCACTGCTTTCAGAAACGAGGCTACAAACATAAGTGCAACATGAGGTCGATCCACGTTACACACAGAAAAAGAAGCACCGATTGGTAACTTTAACCTGCTTGAGGCTCTATCATCTTGCACGATGGTTCAAACACCTCAATCAAAATAGCAGCAGCTTCCAATTTTACATTTATTTTTCCAAGTTCTTAATTATATCCTACTGGTTTGGTTTGTCGCTCTGTGTTCATTTTTTTGCACACTTTAGGCTAACTAAACCGGGATCTACAGTTTAACGTGAATTCCTAATCACTAACAAACATCCATGCTACCGCCAGAATACGAACCTGAGGCTTGTGCTGCCAAAGGCCAGAGAGCTAGCCAATTGGCCATCAGGCCGCATATCCTATTGGAGACTTAAACCATGATCCATGAACATCTAACTTACATCTACCATGTGTATCTTCTGTGAAGATACATACTAAGGTAACATTTATGAATAAAGATGAATATCATATGATTCAATGTATTTTTCAAAAGGATGTATTGTTTCTTTTGGTCTAATTCTGATGTTGTTGCATTTGGCACCTAACTAAAATGACAAATTTTAATTAGTATTTTTTTTCTTGAGAAAAAATGTAATTTTATTACAAAATTTGAAAAATTAAATTTAATTAAATATATAATAAAAAAATTAAATATATAATTAATATAAACAAATTTATGAAATTAAATTAGATTTCCAGGAAATACATGTTTATAAAAAAAATGTTTAATAAATTATTAGAAAATAATTTTTATGCAATCAAAAATTCATTTCATTATCTGTTTTGATTCAAATAAACATCAAATTATTTTGTGTACATTTTTATATTGTGTATATATTAAAGCATGAAATATTTTTTTCAATGAATTGAAATTTTTGTCTGTACAGAAACTTACTTAACTTTACTTATTTAAGGACATTAGAGAACTGGGGAGATGTTTGATGTCCGAGTGACTAGCACTCTGGCGCTCGGGGCCACACGTTTCGGGTTTGACTCCCGGCGGTGCCATGAATATTTGTAGTGGTTCGAAATTCCCTTTAAACCGTAGATCCCGGTCTAATATGGCTGTAGAGCATTGTACCTAGGGCTAACAACCGTACCCCGTAAAAGAAATTCAACTTTGGTCTCGTAATCTACGAGCAGGCAGACGGCCTTGGCCCACTGTGGGGCTGTTGCGCCACTGATGTTGATTTTATACAAAAAGTGTTTTACTTATAACTATGTGTCATTGATTGTAAATTCATTCCTTCAACCTAAAAAAAAAAATCCTTTATACGGCCTTGCCTATTGATATCTTCACTATGGCGATTTATTCCCAAATAACAGCTGATCGACTCTCCTTTGAGGCCACTTAAACTTTAAAAAAGAAATTCTATTTCGATTATCAACTTGGAATTGATTTAAGCGAGCGTGTTTTTATTTATAATTTCAGTCAAGTGGTATTTTGTTTATGCATGATTAACTTGTTATCTATCTAACCTCTCGTGAAACGTCAACCAATTCGCATCATCATCAAGGATTTCTGCAAATTAATCCTCCGACAAAAAGATAAAACGTGAAGGGAAAAATCTAAACACTTGACGAGTGAAAACACGAACTAGTAGTCTAACTAATGAAAGGAATCTTATATTTTAACTATAACAGATTTTTTTTTTTTTTTTTTTCATAATAAACAAAAAAAAATTTTAAGTTTACTGTAAAATTTTTGACTCTTTCTTTGATTGACAAATCATCTTTCATGTTTGTCAAAAAATGATGTAAACTTCCACAATAGCAACACCAAATATCATCAGTAGCGCAACAATCCCATGGTGGGCAACAATCCCATGGTGGTCTGTTTGCTAGCAGACTTCAAGACAGGAGATGGTTTCATTTTATGGAGTGGGGTTATCAGCCAGACGCCCAACCCTCTACAGTCATATTAGACCGGGACCCGTGTTTTAAAGTAGATTTCGAACCACTATAAACATCCATGGCACCCCTGGGACTCGAACCCAAAACCTGTGGCCCCAAGCATTTGGAGCGCTAGTCACTCGGCCATCAGGCCCCATAATAGCAACCATTATTCTTCATTTTTACATGTAAAAATTTCCATTTTCCGGAATATATTGGTTATAAAAATATTTTATTCCAGCAATTGTAAAGTCTTTTGCAATGTCGTCTTGCATTTGTTTTGCTTGCATGCATGCTTATTGTTTCAGCAGAATTTGAAAATCACGTATGTAAATGCTTAATGTATAATTATAATAAGTCCTGTTAATTGTTATATATGCTGTTATTATTTCTAGTCCATTTAAATACAGTAATTTTCAAAATTAAAATTATAGCTTTGTAACCTTGGTTCCACCTACGCAACCATGTTTCCTCTAATGCGCGTCCTGATGGCCAAATGGCTAATGCACTAGCCTTTGGTACCACAGGCTCAGGTTCGAATCCTGAAGATGGTATGTATGTTCGTCAACCGTTCGGAATCCACTCTAAACTGTAAGTCCCGGCTGTTTAGCCCTCGTGTGCACAAAATGATCGTAGAGCGACAAACCAGACCAAACCAAATCGATGCATTGCAAGAGGGCCTCTTGCGGGTATAGAAGAAATTGTCAGTAGGCATGGAGACACTCGCCGGAGAGAACGTGCAGTACAACCGGCTCTGCTACTAAGAGAAGCGCAATTCCCGCTCTTCTGTTGAGAAATATTTAGTACTTTACATTCTCTTATCCCGAAAGAAATAATATTTATCACAATCCTGCGTATTTATTGGCCTACAAACTCTCATCCTGAGAGGAAGTATCTTTTACGCAGTCTGCATGTACCAGAGTATCGATTTAACGACTTAGAAGTGGAATCCTTCCACTAATATGTACTTGCATATCTTTAAATGAGTTATATCTTGTGTATTAATTATTGTACGTGTGTCGTGTGTTGTAAATAAACCGGAGTGTTCTTCAACCCTACCACACCTACATCTAGCTGCACAAATAAACAACGCACACTACAGCTTTAAAAAGTATTTCTATATTTTTTTTTTTTTTTTTTATTTATTTTAAGAATGTGAGTGCCATGTAGTAATCCCTCCTCCCCCTTTCCTCTGTGAGTACCTGCCGTTTCAGTGGTGAATAGGTCAAAGTGTTCGGCATTCAAAAACGATAATTCAAATAATAAAAGTAGAATTATAAAAATCATTAAAATAGAACCATAGAACAGTAACAAACTCTTTGGTTAAAACACTCCTCAATGCCAAGGTCAATTCTCAACAAAGACAAAATCTCAAAAGCAAAAAAGCAGCTAATCAGAAGCCTATCCTATGTTTCTCCAAATAGGCCTGATAGCCAATTGGCTAGCGCTCTGCCCTTTGGTGCTTCAGGTTCGAATCTTGGCAGAGGCATGGATGTGTGTTGGTGGTTCGGAATCCACGTTAATCTGTAGGTCCCAGTCTAATTAGCCTAAATGTGCACAAAATGACCGTAGAACACCCAACCGAAGCTTTGAACTTTTCAATGTGAGACTTCCTCAGTAAAGATCACCTAAAACCCACCACAAAAATTTATTTGGCTGGAAGAACGCAAGGCAGGAAAATTCAGACTTCGGGGAAAACCACTGTTTTCAAGTGATTTGGTTTGTCACTCTACGGTCATCTTGTATATTTGAAATTTCAAATGAAAAAGGAATTGACTACAAATAGTAAATCGTGATAATTTAAGAATATTGCTGACAAAAAAATAGAGTCAGGGATTAATTCTTTCATAGCAACTCGCCACATACATATTTTTGATAAGAATCAATTTTTGTGTTTTTTTCTTTCTATATTTTTTATATAATCCTTCAATATCTTAAATTTTTGTGTGAAATGCTTCTTGAGTTCATTTTAATAAATAGCTTTTGTCTTACTTACGCTTACACACATAGAAAGAAGAGCACTTACTCACTATTTGTTCATTAAAGAAAGAAAATTTCCAAGGGCAGCAAAAGGGGTCTAAAGGGGTGTTTGGGCGGACTTAGATTTTTAAAAAATTCAATTTTCACAGCTTTATTAGATTTCAGATTTCAGTAATTCATTAAATTGAGCTCGATTTCTATAGAGCCCAAATATTATATATATATAGAGAGAGAGATAGGTAGATAGATATTATTTTAATTACAACAAAATAGTTCAGAGAAAGAAATATTTCTGCTACGTAAATAAATAGTTACATTTTTACGGGGGATAAAAATTTTGATGGCAGTTCATCAGATTCGCCATTGGTAATTTGTAGTAATGAGAAAGTAGGATTTAATTCATTAAGAAGAAAGAAAATATTATAATTATAAATGTTTGGCTTCAGAAGACCGCTGTACAAATTGGTTAAAGATAGAAATAGCACCGGGTTGGATATATCTTCTACTGAACAAGACAATTTCAGTTTTGTTCTATATTAATTTTAATTTTCCATTTTATTAGCTAAGTTTCAATATTCAAAAAGTAATTTTGAAAGATATTTGTAATATTCAGAGGTGGGATCTGAATGGTCTAGTGGATAGCGCTCGGTACCACAGGTTTCGAGTTCGAGACCCGGCGGTGCCATAGATGTTTGTAGTGGTTCGGAATCCACTTTAAAACGTAGGTCCCAGTCCAACATGATAGTACAGCGTTACGGAGGTATTGTTACTCCGCGTCCGTAGCTTATCTTCAAGCTACACGTACCTCCTGTGTAGTGCTATGTGAGTAATATCTGCTCAGCGCTTGCCTTAAGGCATCAAGACAAATGCCTAGTGTTTTCCAGCTGCATTAGAACAAAAGATATATATTCAGTGGTGGCTGCAAAAACAATATCGTCTGCATAAGGTTAAGATGAATTTGCAAAAATATGGAATATCATTGATGTATTTGTTAAACAGAACATAGTCGATCAGAAAACCCTGACCTCGTAAACTGCTAAATTTCCTCTTTTTGTCAGTTTTCGAGCAAAAATGTGAAGATATGCACGGGTTTTTTCTATCTCCCAGTATAATTATGAATAAAAATACGTTGGAAGTTATATAATCATATTTTGTGTATCTTGAAGATATAATAGCTAGATTTTATTATGTATTTTGAAAATTAATGCGAAATATTTTTATTTGTACGCATTTATAATTGGTGGTAACATATTTACCACTGCCTGCTTAGCGATTTTTAGAGGTGGTATATAATTTACCACCGCCTGGTTTGCAACTGATTTATTCGTTTTCAGGAATGCATTTCGCTTGTCATAGTACTTGGTTTATATGTTAATATTTATGTATGTATATATATATATATACTATATTATACCATTTATTTATAAAATTTATTATTACTAATATTATTGAGCATACTTTAGCGATTTTTTTTGGATTACATAAATATTTAGATATTTAGAACTGATAATTCGAAATCGAATGTAATAAAAAAGTAATATTTTTATAAGATTTTTCAAGTGATTTAAAAAAAAAGAAAGTAACTCAATGCATTGAATAATATTTTAGATAGTGGCATTGAAAAAAAAAAAAATGTCTAACCGCCGAATAAGCTGTCCACCATGAAGCAAGATATATTAAGAAAGCCTAAAAAAAAAGAGGATATAAGATTTGGGCTAGGTCAGACGCATCCAGTGGGTATCTGTATCAATTTGAGGTTTATACGGGGAAAAAAAGACGATGGTGCCATTTTGGAAAAATTGGGATATAGAGTTACAACAAATCTTACCAATGATTTGCACCCTACTTCTCTTCTTTTGGTTCTTTTTGATAATGTTTTCACTTCAGTTCTATTGGTGGAAACACTGTTTTCCAAAAACATATACGCCATTGGTACTATCAGAACAGGTAAAAAATTCCTTCCTGAACCCATGAGGAAAAATAAAAATTACCAAAAAATATGAATCGCTGATGTTGGCATGTAGAGACACTGTTGCAGTGCAAAGGCTAAGGTTGTTATTCTTCTTTCAACAGCCCATAATATGAATGAAATGACATAAGTAAATGGAACCCAGAATGATGGCTCTAAAAAGAAAGTTGTTTGCCCAAAAGCAATTGAGATTATACAAGAACTATGGGGGAGGGAGTGGATAAATTTAACCACTTGAAATATTCGTATAGCTCAAGTAGAAAATTAAAGAAGTGGTGACATGGTTATTTTACTTTCTTTTAGATGCTAGTTTAGTAAATTCATATATATTGTACGTGGATAATCATAACGTAGCTAAAAATTCTCATCTAGAAGTTAGGTTAAGAATACCTCGTGGGGTAATAGGAGGATTTAGCAGTAAAAATCGAAAGTTGCAATCAAGTTGGGTTGCAACGAAAAGGAAATTGGCATTAAACAGGAAATCAGAACAACTAATGTTCGAATACACGTGCCAGAAAAAGGAAAGCATACAAAAGGTGCAAACATTGTAGCACCAAAACTAACCAGAAACGGACAAAAGTGTTATGTTGAACATATGATGTTCCATTGTGTGCAACCCCTTGTTTTATGTTGTTTCACCAGAATAATTAAAAATAATATTTGGTAATTTACATCGTATTGGGTTTTTCTACCACTAATTTTTATGTGTAATTAATATATTTTTAATTTTGAAATAATTGGTAATACATAGTTTTACAAAATGCATATTTATTTGTGAAATTATTTATATTTCATATTTTTCTATTGAATAAATCAGTAAAATGTCATTGCTTGTATAGGGGCAGTGGTAAATATGTTACCACCCCTGTTATAAATAACAGCCACAACAACAAAATTAAAAAATACTTTTTTTGGTCATAAATGGGCTTCTTTTCTCTAATTAGAGCATAAAATGTAAATTTTGAAAGAAAATGGTTTATGCCCGTTAAAGGGGTTAAGGAAAGTAAAGGAATGTATGTCACTGTAGCTTTCACGGATAAGCAAAAATGTGTTTTCAGCGGTGTAAATAAATATGATGTTTAACAAAGGATATTGTTTTGATTTTAAAAATATCGTTTTTTAAATGATTCATTTCTTGAATCAAAAGCGGCGTATTTTCTTAAATAACTGATTAATACTAACTCTCACCTTTGAAATGACGATTTAAAATTAATCCTGTTTTAATTATTTCGCTCATTAAATAACATTTACGAATAGAAAAAGGCAATTGTTGCTTTAAATAGTGATTTTTTTTTGTTTTTATTGTAAAGATGAGTTATAGAAATTTTGTTTATCCGATTTTAAAAATAAGTCCTGTATTTGGTTCAGTTGTTATGGACGAATATGTGTTGACAATGGATTTTTATTTGCCTCTCTATCACATAAATTGTTTGGAAGAAATGGAATATTATTTTACTGATGATTTAGACTCTCACCACTTCTCAGAAGATTCATTAAATTGTAATCGTATTAAAAATTTTCCAGATGTAAATGTTTGTCCATGTGTTATAAATGCAGTCAACGAAACATATACAAGAAAATTGAATATTAAACTCGATGCCATTCTATTTTCTATTATTACCTGTGAATTAAAAAACTCAAAAATATTTCGATCAAATGTTCTTTCAAATTTTTATTCATTTTCAAGAAAAAGATATGCTGGTCAAAGATCTACTTGCCCTTTATGTGAACGATTATTATGGATATTGTATGTCTCCGTATACTTACAATTCCCTATTAAAAATATAATTGATCATAAGTGGTATGTATATAAAGTTATAATTTTATCACTGAATAAATGGATCACTTTTGATAATTTTTAGTAGTATTAAATATAGTTAATAAAATAAATATAAATTTTAGTATACTTAAAATAGCAATTCATTTATAAAAAGCAAACTACAAGACTAAAAATAAATGTCATTAATTTCTTCTTGTAACTGAAACTTCTCTCAACTGCATATCATTATTTAATGTATTTCTAAATTCTATCAATTTCACACTGTAGGTAATTAAAAGCAGTACATATATTAGTTCTCACCTATTACCACCCTCACTTAACATTAAAAAATCTCAAGCCAATGCACATGTTGAAAAATTTAAGAGAAAGCTACTAAAATATGTTTATAAATAAATAGCAACAAAAAAAAAAAAATTAAATCAAGAAAAGTTTCAAAAAAAGAAGCAAAAAAAATTTAAATCTGTTTCCATTAGTTTCTGGAATATTTTCTAATATTTATGGTTGAACATATATGTTGTGTACATTCTTGTCAACTCAATATTTCCCCTTTTATCTTTATTTTTGTCACAAAAAATTATAAGCATTAATATGAAAATATAACTAGAAATCTGGATGAGCAGATTTGACACCTCAAGTATTGGAATGTTAAGTCATCATTCCAAAATGTCCAACGATTTTTATCAGAATTTAACTTGTTAATTAGGTAAAAATAATGAAAATTTGTTTTTGGTTATTTAAAAAAAAAAAAAAAAATTGTCTATATTACCTAAGCAAAACATTTTCAACTTCTTTATTAAAATATCAATAAATTTTACTTAAAAGGAAACTTAAAGAATTTTTATTTTATTATCTGTTTAGTTTTTCTCAAAATTAGTAATACAATAATCACCTTTTATACTTACATGAAAATTTTTATTTCAAAATGCATTTGTTTTTAATAAATAAATTTTATGCAAATTAAAAACTTAGTTCTTAAACTTCTTTCTTGAAAAATTTGTTCTTTTACCACTATTTTTGAAATTATTTTCTTCTTACAGGAACAAAAAATTAGAACTTATGTTAATGGAAAGATGTGAATTAGAAAATGCTATGGCATGGCTTTCTACTCTTGGTGGAGCATTTTCAGCTCTAGGTGATTATTTTGAGGATTGTGTAAGTGAAGTGATATTTTAGTTTCTAACTATTTTTTTTTCTGATCATTTTTTTTTTTTCTACATCACATTGCAGCGATATCTGCCATAAGAACTCTAGCAGTCTTATAAAAATTGGCAACAATGAAGTTGTCAATTAAAAGTCCCACATAAAATGAAAGTGCAATGCAT